>CALYKY020000256.1:0-268238 GCA_944739405.2 Euclidia mi
AAATCAAACACCTACATCTCTCTGACAAGGAAACTATGGTTAGTTTTGATATACAGTCATTATTCACATGCATACCAGTACATGACTGTGTAGAAATTACTAGAAGGAAGCTGACAGAAAACAACATGCCTGAGGAATATGCAGAAATACTCAAACACTGCCTGACAACGGGCTATCTGTTATGGGACAAGAAATACTACATACAAGTAGACGGTGTAGCAATGGGCTCTCCAGTATCGCCTGTTGTCGCTGACATCTTCATGGAGGACTTCGAGGCGCGAGCCCTGCAGACTGCCACCATCACACCGAGGTTCTACAAGCGGTATGTAGATGACACTTTCACAATTTTACCAACAGATAGTGTTAATGCTTTCCTAAACCATCTTAATTCTATTAATAACCAAATACAATTCACAATGGAATTAGAGGCAAACAATTCTTTAGCTTTCTTAGATGTACTTGTCATCAGGAATAAAAACAACTCCTTAAGCCATACTGTGTATAGGAAAAAGACCCATACAAATAGGTACTTAAACGGTGAATCTCACCACCATCCTAAACAGTTAGCTACTGTAGGAATGTCTCTGTTTCAGAGAGCCCGCGGGATCTGTGACAAGAAACACCTGGACGCTGAGCTTCAACATGTCAGGCAAGTTCTGCAAGACAACAAGCTCCGACCGCCACGCCACTGTCACAGATCCCAGAAGAAAGAAAAACCAGCCACAGTAGAAAGACAACCTGCTGTCCTCCCATACATCAAGGGCGTGACCGACAAAATTGGCTACATCTTGAAGCGAGCTTCTATCAAAACTTACTGCAAGCCGCCAACGAAGATCAGTCAATTATTACCATCTGTCAAGTGTCAGTTACCCTTGCAAGAGGCCGGTGTCTACAAAATTGACTGTGAATGTGGGCTCTCATACATTGGACAAACCAAGAGAAGCATAGGCATTCGACTCAAAGAACATATAGCTGACATAAAACATAAACGCTCAACAAAGTCTGCTGTGTGTGAACATGTGGAACAGGGACCCAACCACTACCTGCGATTTGATGAACCACAGATACTCGCAAAAGAACACCGTTTTCTTCCAAGGATGATACGAGAGGCTATTGAAATTAAAAAACACCCTAATTTCAATAGGGAAGATGGTTGGAATGTTCCTCCAGCTTGGGACCCTGTCATAAGGCTAATGAAACCCAAGAAGGACAAAGTCACCAGAAGACCTAAGGACACTGTGAGCTCATTCTGCGTAAATAGTAACACCAGTAGATGAAAAATGTTCGGGTACTTTGAGATAACTAATACATTCAGGAAAAAGACAAATATCACCTCAGTCTGCCGTGAACATGAATTCTGTAAAGAATTCGAAACGTCGGCTAGTAATAAATATAGTTCTAAATCATTAGTTTCAAATGTAATAACTTAGTGAAACCAATACATCGCGATAAAATCCGTAAACTGTAGTTTAATTTCAATGTGTAACATTCGCGTAAACCCAAGAAGATACTATGTAAAGTCTGAAAGTAAATTCTGATCTGAAATACAGTGCTCTGAGGAGTTTGCTATAAAGTTGTTATATGTTAAGAATACTCCTTGCTAATATTACATCAACATACAGGAATACTTTGGTTATCGCTATTTTAAACTAAGTTGTGCGGGAAACAGTTTCCGTAACAACGTTAGTTAATTAAAAAACTATAAGTAAACTGTGCTTTGATATAATCGTCTCGCGCTAGACTGCTGCCAATTTGCATTGTTACCGTTGTGAATGAGATCACTTGGGTTCCGTGTACTTTTTTCCAACACGTTAACCTGATTTGAATTACAGTATCCTAGACCATTGATATGAAATGACTAAAGTGTTGACAATACAGAAATAAACAATTTCAAAAGTTATTTGTTGTTTGTTTAAGTATTTTCTTTATAAGAAGTTAACCTGTCTAGTTCGGATGTTGCATGCATTGTATGTTTCTTACTCCTGAAGTACTTAGCATTTAGGAACAAATTTCTATTTACTATGTTCCTGCCCTACTTATCTGTGACATCTGTATATATAAATTTATTGCGTTACTGACTGACTGACAGACAACGCACAGCCAAAATTATTGGGCGCAAGAACCTTAAATTTAGCATGTTTATTCCTGGGAGACCTTACAGGTGCCTTAAGAAGGCATTTCCCTTAATCCATACGAGATTGGCCAGAAATAGTTAAATAATTAAAAAGTGACTGCCTCCTTGGTCCAGTGGATATCGTATGCGACTGCTGATCGGAGGTCCTGGATTCGCTACCCGGGTCGGGCAAAAGTGTTACTGGGTTTTTCCGAATTCTTAGTAGCAGCACGGAGTCTGGTGATGTGCCCGGTAACGGCAATAGGCTCGCCCCCTATTATGTGGGACCTAAAATTCATGGCGAAATGAGGGTGTAATATTATACCTCTGCTTACCCCTTCGGGGATGCAGGCGTGAGGCTATAATAAAAAATAATCAAAAAAACATATTAAAAAGTGCGGCCGTAGCTGCGGCCTTCCCCTAGTTATTATCTTAATATATAAAATCCTTGCGTTACTGACTGACTGACAGACACGCTACAGCCACACGGCTACACGCTACTATTGGGCGCAAGAAGCTGAAATTTGGCATGTATGTTCCTTGGGGACTGTAGGGGTGCACTAAGAAGGGATTTCCTGAAATTCCACCGGGATCGGCCAAAACGGGTAAATTAAAAAAAAAATGCAGGCGTAGCTGCTGGCGTCCTCTAGTTATCTATATGTTGCATGCTTCAAATTTCTAAAAAGATTTTTCTCTTTCATCCTAAAAACTATATTTTTATATAATGTATCATAAAGCTTTGTACGACGTGTCATGCAGTATCAGATGACACTGCAGTTTTTGGTCAGCGCGATGAAAAATTGTCGCACGGTTCTATTGTTTGTCGCTGCACATTGTATGTGTTTTTTAATTTTACCTGCATTTGAAAACTATAGTTCCTGTGTATTGTGACAGTTCGGTGATATTTTCATCATTTTTAGTCGTTATATTTTCACTTGTCCGTGTGGTGACGGATTAAAAACGTCCGTGTGGTGACGGATTAAGAATACGGAATTGCACCACCCCATATAATCCCATGGGTGTCATAAGAACGTCAGAGGGAGCATATTATGCAGAGAACAGCACTGTAAGAGATGGAACACTTGATACAAACCCTATACCAACCCGTTTGGCCAGCGTGGTATAGTAGGCCAATTCCTCCCTTAAAAGTAGAGGCCTAGTCCAGCAGAGAACTGTTTAAGGCTAGTGATGATATTTTCACTGTTTAAACTTATTTGTCACATTTTAAAAGTAATTATCATCAATATTAGACATTGCACTGTGTCTGAGCTTTGGGAGGGCACTACTTTCTAATTTTGCATTTACTCGCCACTTTTCTAACCAGAAAGTTTAACCCTCCGTATAGCCAAAGAGAGGCATGTCGACGTTGTCTAAATCCGAAGACATATTAGCATCAACGTCACTATTTGTCTGGCTTTGCTTTTGTTGGGATGGTCAGAATCTTTATCAATCAGTATTATTTACAAAAAAAAAGTCCATTATCTAGGACCCATTGTACAAGCTCTGCTTAGTTTAAGACTAGATGGTGTTGTGTGAATGTGGTAGATTATTATTTATTATTATTTATTTATATTTATGAACTCAGTATCAAAATCGTCATGCTCATCAAATAGGTCATGTAATATATCAGATTCCGTTAACTGAGACATTTTTATTACCGGCAAATAATATGTTTACTTTTATATATTATTTGCCGGTAATGGGTGCATAGGGTTCCCACCAAGAACTTAGGGTCCCAAGCCAACCTCACCTGCAAGTGGTGCACCTGCCGATCAACGGACGAGGCTCTGGCAAACAAAACATCCCGATAAGCGGCAATAGGCTCGCCACCTATTACGTGGCATCAAAACACTGGCGAAAAGTGGGCGTTTAATATGCCTCTGCCTACCACTTCGGGGATACCTACAGGCGTGAGTCTATGTACTTTTATATATGTCGGCGGGTAGCTTGATTCTTGGCCGGTATCAACACTTCACATCACAGTTTTTTATAAGTTCGCACCAAATCAATTTTAACAAAACTGACTATAACTATTTGCATTACTAAACACGAAACGAGTGACAGTTTCTTAATACTTGTTGTCCGCCCGCAGTCTCCAAGAGAAGTGATAGTTGTCGTTGCTCCGTTGAACGTCAACCGTCATCCCCCCTCTTCAACTGTAGCGAACGTCATACTAGACTCTGTCGAAGCGCGCCATCTTCGCACTTCCGTTTCGTAGTCAATTCACGTCCCGTTCTGATGACCAATCTGATACGGCCATCCTACAAGACACACGTCCCTGTGTATTAATCTGTAACAAAATTTTACACGCACAGTATCACATTGCTCGATCACTCCTGACTTAACCCAGGTAAGAGTTGAATCAAAACAGTGTTAGGATTCCAATCAAATTTCTCTTACAAAATTACCTCCTACATTCCTAACTATTATAGGAGCTGGATTTAGAGCATCACTGACAATACAGTCAATTACCATAGACTCACGTTATAATCAAATAAAATAACTAAAGCTCTACATGTGATTCATAACCATTCAGTAACCTCCAGTTACCAAACCAGGCACTCAACCAGCCACTCGGTTGCCACCATTCAGCAATCTCCAGTTTCTGAACCAGTACTTAAACCAGTCACTCGGTTGCCACCCATTTATCTGTGCATCCTCACAAGGATCGCCAAGTCCCTCCTGGACTTTATGGTTTCCACAAAACCCTGACACCAGAATTGTCTGCCTACCGCGTACTCACGGACATCTGCCTTCACAGTTGTATTGAATCCGATCTGTACTGATTTGCGGCTACAAATCAACCTCTGACATTGAATCACACAAGCAATCAAACACCAGAGTCATCTGCCTACCGTGTACTCACGGACAACTGCCTTCACAGTTGTATTGAATCCAATTTGTACTGATTTACGGCTACAAATCGACCTCTGACATTTAATCACACATCCAATCAACATGTAAGCCTAGTTTTCTACTGTCTCGTCAGTATTAAGGTTCACACTTTGCTCTCTTCAAGATCGTCAGTTATGCTCTGATCCTCTGTCACAAAGTTTCAGTATCAAAACCAATAATCAGGAAACTCAAAGTAAAACTGACATTTCAGTATCGCGGTATCTCTCAAGATATTTTTTCAAACCAAGTAAACCATAACATTTAAGCTCTACATGTGATCATGGTTACGCATAGCCCAGTAACCTCCAGTTACTCTAATTTCTGCGAACCCCACATGGGAACGCCGAGACCTCCGCCAGAGCTGACTGCAATAACGCCTACTCACAGACTACTAAAGTAGTAGACGCCGATTGCTACGGGTACACGTCAGCCTCTGGTACGGTCCGATCCGATCATCATGTAAACTTAAACACTTTCTTCAATATCAGAACTACTTTGTTCTACCTCAATTTCGTCAGTTGTACTTTGACCTTCAGGCATTTTTCGCAACCTGTCGAGTGCGTACTTACAGTTACGCTTAGAATTAAAGGCTTTGCGATTATAACGATCATCGTAAAAAACTTCTGTGACCTCAAATGGACCTTTATACTTTAAGATATTTTAAACCAAGTTAACCAAAACATTAAAGCTAAGGTCTTTGGACTCTACATCTTCTAACCAAATTCCTTTTATAAACTACCTTCACTTTCATTGCCAGTTTCGGCCAGATATGCTTTAGCAATACCAGTTACCAGGCTCCTCAAAGCCACATACAGGCCTCACACAGGCCCTGCGCCACACACGGGCCGCGCGCCACACACGGGCCGCGCGCCACACAAGGGCCGCGCGCCACACACGGGCCGCTCGCCGCACAGGCTATGCTGGCCACCAAGCCACACTCGCCACCAGGCCGCGCCGGCCACCAGGCAGCGCCTGCCACCATGCCGCGCCTGCCACCATGCCGCGCCGGCCACCATGCTGTGCCGGCCTCCAGGCCACGCCGTACACCAGGCCGCGCCAGCTACCAGGCCGCGCTAGCCACCAGGATTACCCAAAAAGGAAATAAATCTACCATTAGTATTTCAAAGATTGGTCTCATTGTATACCCACTAAATAGAGTATCCGTTCTTTTAGACTAACTCAACGTCCGCACTTCGTCAATTTTAAGCGATTATCAAATTCATTAACAACTTCACAACTGCACAGAACGTTACTTCCGTCCATACTCTCAATGAGCTATGTCAAAACTGGATTTGACCACTGACAGAAACTAAAACCAAATGCGAACATGTCGAGAACCGATAAGCTACTTTCGGACAAACTGATTTCCTTTGGCTACATAGAGGCAACGACTACAGTTCCGAGATAACCAATCGACAGTCCATGAGCACTTTCCGATTCTCGCAACACGCTCTTTTCATACGACACAGAAACCAGAGGTAGATAATTTTAGCGATCAAAAATCAAATGAGAGCTACTTGAGTAGCAGGGTATCCGTGATTGCAATCAACAACCACACCTTAATGTACTTCGCTCTAGGATTAAGAGAAAATTCTCGAACAGCAATCCTAGTCGTTCGGCCATTCCTGGCACAAGTCGGTGGGCAATAAAAGGTACTCTGATCAAAATCATTACAGGTTTTAATGAAAATCACAACTAACTCTTTCTCTCGAAGCTGACATGTTGAACAACACGCATACCCGTTAAAATAATAGGAAACTCATTAAAATATTGCATTGCTCATACTCCGACATCCATCGGGTCTTCAACATCACGCTAAGCAACCTCCATCCGGTTACACAACACCATCCGGATAATCATTTCGAGCGTTTAACAAAGTAATCTTAAAGTAGGTTTGTTGAACATGTTGCTTTGGTTTTCCTTATCACATAGCAGACTATAAGAAATCTTACTAGTGTAGTAAAACTCCAGTTGTATTCCAATACAATTTATATTTCGGACACACCTTTACACTGTACAGATATTATAATATTTCCTAAGAGCCACCGTCCGTTTAGTACCGTCGCCCGGAATGGAATGCCCGCTCTCGCCAACCGCCATTTTGAATTATTGCGATAGTGATGTGACTCGGACGAGTCAATCGACTACAAATTATTAAATTCCAATCGATATTAATTTTAATAAAAATGGGGACCTTACACTCGTCCATCCTGATCTCGTGTATGTCCCCATACACGCAATCAAGCAAACTTAACATAAACCTTACACTCGGCGAGAGGGGGCACTTACAATCACATTAAAGAATCCTGTAAACCCATCCAATTCTCACCAATACATTTTATAAACCGCTTATAAAAGCTTACAATCCTGGTCAACCCATCCAATTCTGACCAATACATTTTATAAATCGCTTATAAAAGCTTATAATCCTGATCAACCCATCAATTCTGACCAATACATTTTATAAATCGCTTATAAAAGCTTACAATCCTGGTCAACCCATCAATTCTGACCAATACATTTTATAAATCGCTTATAAAAGCTTACGATCCTGGTCAACCCATTAATTCTGACCAATACATTTTATAAATCGCTTATAAAAGCTTACAATTCTGGTCAACCCATCCAATTCTGACCAATATATTTTATAAATCGCTTGTAAAAGCTTACAATCCTGGTCAACCCATCCAATTCTGACCAATACATTTTATAAATCGCTTATAAAAGCTTAGACATGTTATAAATGCAATGCTTGCTAACCCATCCAATTCTAGCAAGATTGACATTTACCAACAATACCTACGTGTTATAAATGCAATGCTTGCTAACCCATCCAATTCTAGCAAGATTGACATTTACCAACAATACGAGTACCTACGTGTTATAAATGCAATGCTTGCTTACCCATCCAATTCTAGCAAGATTGACATTTACCAACAATACCTACGTGTTATAAATGCAATGCCTGCTAACCCATCCAATTCTAGCAAGATTGACATTTACCAACAATACCTACGTGTTATAAATGCAATGCTTGCTAACCCATCCAATTCTAGCAAGATTGACATTTACCAACAATACCTACATGTTATAAATGCCATTTACCAACAATACCATGTTATAAATGACATTTACCAACAATGCCTACGTGTTATAAATGCAATGCTTGCTAACCCATCCAATTCTAGCAAGATTGACATTTACCAACAATACCAACATGCAGTTCCTGCTAACCCATCCAATTCTAGCAGGAACTGCTACACTGCTTATAATAGCTTATAATTCTGGTCAACCCATCCAATTCTGACCAGAATTTTCATATAACAAAATAGATCTTTAATAAATAAAATCATGGCTATATAAACAATTGTATCGTAATTTAGTTAATACGGTTTTACAACCAACAGTGCAATATATCAGCTCATACAATAGTTAGCGCAACATGTGTAAAACACCACTATTACTAACCATTTAATTTTTAGCACAAGTTAACAACATATTATTATCATAGCGACATAATATACACAAGGAATTAATGTAAATTAGAATGATAGGCTGTTTTATCACTGCTACAAAAATAAGCCTGTAACAATACAGCTCTGGACTGTACCATTAATACCTAGGTACATTAATATTATTTTAAATTAATAATTTTTGGGAGGGGGGTGAAGTTACTCGCGTCAGTAGGAACTACCATCCTTTCCTAGACCCACCCTACACGTGCCCCCAAAAAAAATAACTGTTATCCGGTCAAATGGGCTATCGGCTATTCACCCCAAAGGACAATAAAAGCTACCGCTTAGTCATTAAAAACCTCCACCATAGACAACAACCACCAAAGATTGTGAACTACAACAGAGATCCCTTAGGTGTGGTAGCCGCCGAGACCGTAATGCAGTCAAAATCTACACCAGCTTCTGATAACACCACTGATATTACTGACAATCAACGAAATCTGACTCTTGAAAGCATACTCATAAAACAAAGTGAGACGATCGATCTCCTAATTCAACAAATGTGCTCCATGTTGGACCGTATCACAACTCTCATTATAGAACAAGAAATTACTTCTCTAAACCTAAACCTTGCAACGTGGAACATTAATGGCCTTGCACCTAACTCTCATAAACTTGAAGCATTCCTCCACTCCAACAAACTTGATGCATGCCTTATATCCGAAGCACATACAATCAATCGAATCTAAGCCGAATTTGCATCACCGGATATAGCGTGTATTTTACCTGCCACCCGAATGGCGGAGCTCATGCTGGTTCTGCGATTGTTATTAAAAATAGCATAAAACACTGCCTACCGCAGCCGTACGCGACTAATCACCTACAAGCTACCACAGTGCGCATAGAAGACGGCTATGGTCATATGAACCTCTCGACCATATATTGCCCACCGCGACATTGCATAAAAGAAGTCATGTTCACAGAATATTTCCAGTCTCTGGGGAATCGCTTCATAGCTGGTGGGGTCTGGAATGCTAAGCACACCTACTGGGGATCACGAGTAACCGTTACAAGAGGTCGAGAACTAAAAAGGAGCGTCGATTCCAATCGACTTATACTATTATCTACTGGTGAACCGACAAACTGGCCCACAGACGGCAACAAGATACCAGATTTGTTGGACTTTTATATCACCAAAAATATTCAACCCCTTTACGTTCACATAGTATCAAGCCTCGACGTCTCCTCGGACCATAGTCTAGTGATGCTGATGATAAGCACAACAATCATTTACTGTGTACTCTATAATGAGAACCTGTAAAATGCAAAAACAGACTAGGGTAATTTTCATGAATTTCTGGAATCCAATATAATTCTTAAACTTCCACTGAAAAATCCCGAAAACATTGACCACGCGTGCCCATACATCACCAACCTGATACAAGTAGCGGCTTGGAAAAATACTCCCACTCTAGAAACACCCAATCGTAGAAAACTATTTCCAGTTGATATCCGCAGCAAGATATCTGAAAAGCGCAGACTTCGCAGAGTGTGGCAACATTCACGCAATAGAGAAGACAAAACACGACTCAACCGGGTGATCACTGAACTAAGGACTGCTCTTGCACAGGTTGCAAATGCATAGAGTCTACCAAAAGATAAGACAGTCTCGAAAATAAGGAGTACTGCTCAGCAGCATTTCTCGATGTCCAACATGCTTTCGATCGGGTTTGGAACAAAAGCCTATTGTGCAAAATAAAGAGGACCCTGCCCCACACGTTCTACCTTCTTTTGGCATCATATTTTAAGGATACGAGAACCAAGAACCCTCCAAGTCAAGCAACGCGGCTCCAGATCCCCTCCGCACACTTGCGATTCAGGAGCGCCTCAAGGCTCGGTCCTTGGCCCAGATATGTATAACATATTTACTCACGACCTACCGCAAGCCCCCAAACGTAATTATTGCGACGCCTGCGGATGACGCTGCATTTCTGACATCTAGTAGTGACCCAGATGAAGCCAGGGGGCCCTTACAAATCCAACCAGACCAAACCTATAGCTGGTTGCAAAAATGGCGAATTAGAGCGAGTGCCCCCAAATCGCACCGCATCACTTTCATGCCGCTAAAGAAACTATGCCCAACAGCAAATCCCGGTCAAGTACCGCTACCTCAATCTACATGTGTGAAGCCCCCGGGCCTCCACTTGGATCAACGTATGACCTGGAAGGAGCATGTAAAACATAAACGGAACGAAGTCAACTTTCGTTTTAAAAAAAACCTATTGTGGTTACTCGGTAAACAATCCGCTCCGTCCCTGAGTAACAAACCCAGAGTCTACAGCTCAGTTATAAAACCCATATGGACTTATGGATTCCAACTGTGGTCCTCAGCCTGCAAATCAAACATCCAAGGCCTCCAGAGCCCAAAATAACATCCTCAGGACTACAAGTGGCGCCGCCCGGCCCACTCGCAACTCTGAGATCCATGAGTACTTGGAGACGAAAAACTTCTGGAGGGGTCATGAGGCAGCTCTTTGTCGTCCCGTTCAAGACGGCATCGCTGCTCACCTCGGCTGTCCTTTCGAAAAGACCGCATCTCATTCTGTCTCAATGATGTCGGTCTATGCGACGATAACGGCATCGTCATCAAGTCAGAGAAAACCAAACTGCTAATAACACACTATACATATTTGCGACCATCAGTAGAACCAGTATTGTATACACACAACCATTCAAGCTTTCATAATTTATCAAACCGTCAATGTAAACCTATTGAAAAAGTAAACTGTTTTAAATACTTAGGCATGAAAATAGATGAACATTTTTCATGGTCCCATCATTTAGATTACCTTTGTGACAAACAGTATTCATCATACAATTTAAAACAGATGTAAAACAGAGTATTACTTGGAAAATTCTATCATTTAAGCTTTAAAGTACCTAAAGGAACATTGAAATCCTTATATAAGTCACTCTAGGAGTCTATTCTCGGTATGCTTTAGATTGCCATGGTCTTACATTCAAAACATATATATTATAAATAAATTAGAATCAATCCAAACAAAGTTTCTTAAACTTCTTGTCAATAATAAAACTAGAAATCAGCATAAAAATGTCTACACAAAATTATTTAAAATTTGTAAAATACTACCAATTTCCCTAAAACATAAATACTTATTGGCTGTAAACAACCATGGCAGTCTTGGGCATAACTTGGAACCAGTTACAAATAATCATAACACCCGATCGATGGCCTCTGGCAAATATATTGTACCAAGAGTGTTTAATTATTACGGTGGTAGAACTTTAAAAACGTTTGCCATATCCGCCAAACAATGTCCCAGAGGACATAAGGAACGAAAATGATGAAACTATATTTAAAAGGAGACTTAAGCAATATTACTTAGATAAGTGCTAGAATTTAAGAGTGAAGTTAGCTATAAGTAGTTATTGTAATTTTATCTATGTAAACGTTATAATTTACTGTACGGAGACTGGATCCCACAGTCAAACCGATGACACGGTTTTGTGGGACACTGCACTATTTCTGCATGAACGTGTGAATGACAAATAATTAAATAAATAACAAATATGCGACGCATTACGGTCGCCGCGACGAGAGCCATGCCGTCGGGAACCCGGTCGATGACGACTCCGTTGCAAGCCGATTTCCTCTTCCAAGCGCCCGACTCCGTCTCGTTACTCTCGTTCTCTCTCCGACCCAGGATCCCCGTCCCGGACGCTCCGGCCGCAGACGCCGCGATGAGCAGGGCCACGGCTCCGATAGCGAGTGCGACCTCCACAGTCCACCTCGCTGCGCAGTCGACTCCCGCCCAGCTCCTTCCGCCACCGGGCTCCGGCGTCTCCGGGCGTCAGCTTGGTCCATTCCCACCTCGCTCCATTTTCTTTAACTCAGAGACGAAAAGTTCGGTTTGAATTTGTATTTTTAAATAGACGGTAAATATTTTTTTTTTTTTTTGAAAAAATCGTCTATCTCGAAAACGGTGCGCGTTAGCGCAAAAATAATCAAAAATTCATACCCCTTTATAAAACCCCGGAGCATATTTCTTAGAACCCTTTTCTGACCTTAACATGACCTTGACCCTGGTCCTCCGAACCACTACCAATGATACACTTTATTTAATAATTAAAATAGACGGTCTTGGAGCTTTCTCCTCAAGACCATGGTTGCACCTTAATGTGACCTTGACCATACGTTCACGGCACAAGCTAACCATAATCAAGTAGTATTCTTTTCGTAATTATCCATTACATACATACACAGTCTCCCTTCTATATCCTCGAAGAGCTAGGCAGAGCTAGATATTGCTATACTCACTTTTGACCAGACCAAAGAAATCCCAACAATACATTGCCCGATCCGGGCATCGAACCCGGGATATGTCCCACGAGAAAATATATGCTGCGAGACCAACGAGACAGTAATAATCCGTTAGACAATTATTATACTATGAAGAGGGTAATTTTAAATTTGTTAGCGTTGTTACATTGTACGCTGGTAACTAGTTTTCTATTCCAATATATACGAGGGGAGTTCAATGTATTCTCGGTATCGAGGTGATATACTAATGATAAGGGTAAATTAATTATCTCATTAGTTAATGACACTTTTTGAGGGTATAAATACAAAATTTCATTTAATTGCCACCATTAGTATTCAAGATATCATTGCGAAAAGACAACTATGATGACTGATTCGACAATGATGAAAAATCGAGCATCGTGCAGTGATAAAATTCCTCATAAAACAAGGACAAACTCAAAAAATTATCCATGAGGAGATGGTGGCTGTTTACCAAGATTCTGCGCCTTCATTATCTACAATTCAGAAGTGGTCAAGTGAATTCAAACGGGGTAGAGAGAGCATTGAAGACGACCCCCGCGCTGGTGGGTCAATTTGTGCCGCTACTGAAGAAAACGTAAAATTAGTCGAAAAACTTGTACTTGAAGATGCCCGTGTAAGAGTGAAAACATTAGCAGAAATGACTAAGCCATCCGTGGGTACCATTCACACAATCCTTCATGAGCGCCTGAATTTGTCAAAGGTCAGTGCAAGATGGGTGCCGCGAATGCTCACCGCGCTACAGAAACAAGTGCGAGTTGACTGTAATGTAAGGAGTTTTTGGACCTCTGTGGTGAAAATCCGCAAAGTATTTTCGATCGGATTGTTACTGGTGATGAAACGTGGGTTCATCACTATGACCCTGAGAGCAAGCAAGAGTCTATGCAGTGGCACAAAAAAGGATCAGACCCGCCGAAGAAGTTCAAAGTCACTCCGTCCGCAGGAAAGCTCATGGCCACGGTGTTTTGGGATTCTAAGGGAATCTTGCTAATCGAGTACACAAAAAAAGGTCAAAGTATTACTGCTGCATCATACGCAATCACCCTGCGTAATTTAAAGGAGGCAATTAAAGAAAAAAGACGTGGAAAGTTAACCGCAGGTGTGTTGCTGCTTCACGACAACCCGCCGGTTCACAAGGCGCGCCTTGCCCAGGCTGCTGTGCGGGAGTACGGATTTGAAGAAATCAATCATCCACCCTACAGTCCGGACCTGGCCCCTAGTGATTATTATCTATTCCCTAATCTTAAAAAAGACCTTCGTGGAAAGCATTTTTAGGACGATGAAGAGTTGAAGGGAGCAATAAACGAACATTTTTCGGGCCATGAAGAAAAATATTTTTCAGAGGGAATTGAAAAGTTACTTTCACGAACAAATAAATGTATTGAGATGGTAGGGGAGTATATTGAAAAATAAAATTTATTCAGAATTTTCCGCCTTTTCCTTCATACCTATACCGACAATACATTGAACTCCCCTCGTATCTAACAAAAGTTCAAAACTAGGACGAATACAAAATACCCCCATACGCACACACGTAAAATCATAATTTGAACTAAAACGAATATAAATTAATGTGAGCATGTACTTACCACTTCTGATTTGTAGTAAAACTCCAGTTGTATTTCAATACAATTCATATTTCGGACACACCTTTACACTGTACAGATATTATAATATTTCCTAAGAGCCACCGTCCGTTCAGTACCGTCGCCCGGAATCGAATGCCCGCTCTCGCCAACCGCCATTTTGATTTATTTCGATAGTGATGTGACTCGGACGAGTCAATCGACTACAAATTATTAAATTCCAATCGATATTAATTTTAATAAAAATGGGGACCATACACTAGGCTGATACTCTAGATGTTAAATTTACTACCAAATATCCAACCAGTCTTTACAGCGTTATAATTTTGTCATGGATAGTCTTAATACGAAGCTTATCCTAACCTAATCATTAGCAATACAGCAGCGGACATTTCGCGTTCAAGACGATGGACAACGTTTGTGACACTGTTGCAAATGCACTAACGGCTGTCTTGTTTACTATGACTAACACAAAAGCTCAAGGGTAAACTAGGCTAACCAGAATGGCACTTTACCGGCAACGCATGGCTAAACATGCAGCCGCACAAACGGCTTATCCAGTTTATGCAAATCTACACTGACGGTAACGTGGGTACCACAAAATTATCACAACAACGACTAACAAAGTACCCATTTAATGAGAATAAGGTTCAGCATACAATCATCACTAACGATCACTAACCTAGTTCTACCTACAATAAAAATTAAAATCTCTGAAACTGATTATAGTAACGCACTACGATGATAACTCAATCATTTTCTTCTACGTCTGATAATCGAGTTTAACAGTTTCTACTAGAAACACTATCACTCCTAAGTAGGCATGGGCGACGGGCGTTGTCGGATTTTTACGCAAATAGATAAATATCCGATTTCAGATTCTGAAATCGATTTCAAAAACCAATTTTAGAAATCGATTTCAGTAGCAGATGTTGGAGCGTAGCGTACGATAAACGCAAACAATCGAAATCTTTTTGTATTTTAGGCATGAGACCAATCAAGTCAAATAAAACTCTCCAAACATAAATTCCTAATAATTATTTGCAATTTTCAAGATAAACATTAAATTGTTGCAATCTGAATTAGATATTATCGCCTCGATATTTAGTTTTATTTTATCTATTCAATCTGGGATTCATAAAACCGCCAAAATCCAAAACGAATAGCTTGCTTGGCGACAATAAAATTCGCTTCATCTCTTTCGCTCTTTCAACGAATCAGTAAGTTAGAAAGAAAGGGAAATGAAATTCGCTCTCTCTCATTCTAACTAACTAATCGTTTGGTAGTGTGAAAGAGAACGAATGAATATGAAAACTATCGAAAACGTAAGCTTTAGATTTACTTTGTAGTTTGGTTGCGCTTGCACCGTTTGGTTCGGATTTGTGTAGTTTGCGTTATCGTAGTATTGTTTTGCGTTTTATAAAAAATAATGGCGTTAGTAATATATTTTGACTATGGTCAGGTTACACTAACCAACCAACCGCATTCATCTAGACAGCACTGCAGTTCACACGTCTATTTAAGAAATAAAAGCTACAAGCTGTTCTACACAAAATCAGCACAGACAGAAGCAATAGCTCCGCACAGTCTTACACTATGAACTTAGTATGTACGATTCGATTAGTTTACCAACTTTAGCGCCGCTGTGTGTAACTTAAAATACGGCAAAGTTCGCAATTAAATCGTTACTACCCACATTTTTTTTGTTTTTCTTCTTTAAGCTATTAAAAAGAAGATTATTCATGAGATCATGTCATGGGAACCACGACACCGTAAAAGTAAAACGGTTCCACAACTCAGAGTCTCGTGTAGGAATCGAACCTACAACACTCGGTACGATGTGATGGCGATATCACCACAACGATTATGACATTTCCAAGATTAAACGCGTAATGTTTTACTACTACCACCACTAAATAAAATTGGCAGTACCAATAAAAAAAAATTAGACAAAATATACTCACCACGGTTGCAGATCGAAGCTCAGCTGATTCAACAACATAGCAGTGTTAGCTGTCACCTTCGCTCGCGCCTTGTGGTCGCGCTGGTCCATGATGCCACTTCTGATATCGGCGGGTAGCTTAATTCTTGGCCGGTAGCTTAATTCTTTATCAACACTTCATATCACAGTCTGTTATAAGTTCACACCAAATCAATTTTAACAAAACTGACTATAACTATTTGCATTACTGAACACGAAACGAGTGACAGTTTCTAGGTACTTGTTGTCCGCCCGGAGTCTCCAAGAGAAGTGATAGTTGTCGTTGCTCCGTTGAACGTCAACCGTCATCCCCCCTCTTCAACTGTAGCGAACGTCATACTAGACTCTGTCGAAGCGCGCCATCTTCGCACTTCCGTTTCGTAGTCAATTCACGTCCCATTCTGATGACCAATCCGATATATATAAATAAACATCTAAATATATATAAAAGTAAAATAGTCAAACATACCATTTAAACCACGCGCCATATGACGTGGGGTATGAATTACCCGAGCGCACTTTATGCATGTGTCACGCGTTTTATGGCCAGCGCTGGACTAAATGATTTGCATAGATCAGTGCGGCAACGTCGCATTTGCAGCTACTGAGAAAACAAACTAGCGCGTCCTAACCAATATAGGAATTTAAACATTCGTGGTCATTTAAACTTATTTTAAATTGTCTTTCGGGATTTATACCACGTACCCTTGCTTGGAGTACTTAACCGATATTTCGGCACTGTTGCAAGCGCCATGTTCACGGCTGTACGGTATGTATTGTTTTCACTATAGCACTGTACCCGAACACGACATACTACACTCACTACGTTAGCTCATCGTTTGACTTTTTTTCTTTTCACGGGATTTACATAGACGTACCACTGGATACCTGCTCGACAGTTTAAACCCATCCTCTTTATTGAAATTTTTGAACTTTTTTATTTCAATAGCTTCCCTAACCATTCAGGGTATGTAGTGGCGTTCTATCGAAAGCACCTGAGGGTTGTGTAGCACAATTAATTATCTTTCATCTATCCCCACCCCCAGTTATTCACCATTCGTCTTTAATCACCTTACCGATATTGATGTTAAGAAGAGCATAATTTCAATCACATCCAACGCAGTTGGTTTTGACTGTGTCAGCCGTAATATGATCCTTCCTATCCTCGACATAATCCTACCCATCATTTCCCACATCCTTAATTATTCCTTATCCAGTAGTGTGTTTCCATCAACGTGGAAGGACGCCTTAATTACCCCAATTCCGAAAACTTCTCATCCTACATCCTTTTCTGATTATCGACCAATTTCTATCCTACCATTCCTCTCCAAAGTCCTCGAACGGCTTGTCTTCAACCAAATGAACTTGTTCCTCTCCAAAAATAATCTGTTTAATCCATATCAATCCGGTTTCCGTTCGGGTCATAACACCGTTACATCCCTAGTCAATATTACGGATGACATCAGGACCGGCATGGAAGGCGGTCAGCTTACAATTCTTGCTCTGCTAGATTTTAGCAACGCCTTCAACACAGTGGACTTTGATATTCTACTTAGCCGTCTTTGCTCTCTTAACATATCTCCTACGGTGATTGATTGGTTTCGAAGTTACCTGTGTGGCCGCTGACAGTGTATACGCATTGAAGACTCACTTTCTTCCTGGTGTGATACAACTGTCGGTGTGCCCCAGGGTGGCGTGCTGTCTCCATTACTCTTCGCAATTTTTATAAATTCTATATCAAATAATCTTTGCTCCTCCTATCACCTATATGCAGATGATCTCCAAATTTATACGCAGTTGCCATTAGCACAGATGTCATCTTCTGTGAGTTCCATAAACAGTGACCTAGAACAGATCAACAGTTGGAGCAAATCCTTTGGACTTAAAGTCAATCCCTCGAAAACCCAGGTCGTTGTTATTGGTAGTTCACGAATGATATCAAAGATCGACTGGTCCCAGCTTCCTCACGTTACTTTCGATGGCACTGTAATCCCTATACAGGATAAAGTAAAGAACCTGGGTATAACTATGGACTCTTCTTTTACTTGGCAGTCGCAAATACAGGAAGTGAGTCGAAAGGTGTTTGCTTCAGCAGGATCACTACGAAGATTAAGAAACTTTCTTCCCACTGCCACAAAAATTGCGCTTGCTAACTCTCTTTTTCTACCCATTATTGATTATGCAGATGTCAACTATCTAGATCTCACCGAAAACCAGCTAGACAAACTTGAGTGCCTTCAAAATCTCTGTATACGATTCATATTTGGATTACGCAAATACGATCATGTTTCACAATTTCGAACACAGCTCAAGTGGCTACCCATACGACATCGCCGGAATGCTCATATTCTCACTCTGCTGTACAATATACTGTTCAACCATTCAACTCCCTCCTATCTTAAAGGAAGATTCGAATTCCTTCATGATACGCATAATCGTTATTTGAGGTCATCAGAAAATTTGAAACTAAAAATGCCGGTACATTCCACGTCCTTTATCGATAAATCTTTTTCTGTCACTGCTGTTCGCCTATGGAATGCGTTACCGTTAAAGATTAGACAGGCTCAGACGGTAAACAGGTTCAAAACTTTAGTCAAGGACTACTATCTAACATTATAAAATTTCCTGTTTCACTACTATATACTATTATGTATTTGTTTATTATATGTGTAAATGTATGTATTAGTATTTATGTATATATATGTATGTAAGTATATTATTATTGAATAGGTATCACAATATTATATTTATTTATATATATATTAAGTCTTTGCATATTTTTACATAGGCACTGGTACACTTCTACAACTACCATTTATTTCCTACCAATAATATCTCCATCCAAAGGTTGCCTGGTAGAAATCACTTTAAGCGGTAAGGCCGCCCATTGTACTATATTTAATGTATAATTCCTTAAAATTGTTTTTATAAGTGTACAATAAAGTATAAAATAAATAAATAACTCAATCCAGTGGTCGGTACCCGAGTCTAAGAGGTGTTGAGCTATGGCTGACTTATGTGGTTCATTATTTTTGACTGCCCTGATGTGTTCCTTTATCCGGCAAGAGATGGTGCGTTTGTTTGTCCTATTTAGGAAGTCCCACAGCTGCAGTAAATTTTGTATAGGTGTGGGCTTTTCTAAGGGAAGACTGTCTTTCGGCAATCTTATATATTGCGAGAGTTTCTTAAAAGGAGTGAAAATAGTTTTAACTGAGACCTTCTTACGGATATTGGCGACCTTATCTGTCACTCCTATGTCTGGCCCTTATGTCTGGGTGGTCTAATTCGCCTACTGTACCCGTTCTTGTGTAGAACGTCCCTTATATGAGAAAGCTCCTTATCTAAATGCTTCTCGTCACACAAGCTGTATGCCCGGTCGGTAAGCGACGTTATAACGGAATTTAGTTGACGTGGGTGATAATGTGAGTCGGCGTGTAGATAGCAATTTGTGTGCGTTGGTTTTCTGTATACGAAGTGTCTCAGGGAACCGTCTTCTTGTACGCCAATCATAACGTCAAGGAACGCCATTTTTCTATCTTTTTCCATTTCATAAGTAAACCCGTATATTGCTTCCTAACCATTTAAGAATTATTAAGAAATTCACAGCCGTTGGTGTATGTTATACCACACCTAGTACATGGAGGGTTAAGAACTATTAAGACCAAGCTTATTCTGCTCATCTGGCTGCCTCCTCAAATATTACAAAACATCTATACATATATCATTCGGCTATCACATCATGCGGCGGTATATGCAAAGGTCTCATGTCACACAGAACGACTTTATGTATAACAAATGGCCAACACCGCTTGTCATAAGGTTTTACTTTACTTATTTTATACGAAACCTCTACACCCACGTGCTGGTATAACCTGGCCAGTTAATTTCCCTGTTCGCTATCAGCTAATGGGATCAGCGTCGATAGCCGAGCCAAATGGGTGCATAATATTAATTTAAATAGTAGCTGGAACGACTGTTTGTTTTATTAACGATCGTGTTGCATTTTTATATACAAAAAACATGGTTATATTCAGCACAGGAATAAGAATAAAAAGTGTCACTACCACATTTCACTCCGTCGGAAGAGACGAGATCGAAGTTAACACGTACATGGTTTGATCATCATCATCAGGTGCCCAGCAGTGGGACAGTGTATACGGCTGTATATACTGTCCCACTGCTGGGCACCGGCCTCTTCTCAATATGAGAAGGGTAAGGCCATAGTCCACCACGCTGGCCAAATGCGGGTTGGCAGACTTCACATGTCTTTCGAAAACATTTTGGCGAACTCTCAGACATGCAGGTTTCCTCACCATGTTTTCCTTCACCGATAAGCAAGCGATAATAAATAATTTAATACGCACTTACGAACTTTACAACGAACTATATGTAGTAGCTGTGCTTTGTATGTGTATTAGTTGACTACTATGTGTGTATTGTATTTGTTGTATTGTGAATTGTCTAGGTACCTAGCTGTTTGTATTATATTTATTGTATTGTGCGTTGCATTTGGTGTGTCAATAAATGATTTACTTATTTACTTAACTTTGAATAGTCATTGGTGCGTGCCGTGGATTCGAACCCGAGACCCTCTGCATAGCAGTCTGTTGGTCTCTCCTCTCGGCTATCGCTGCTTTTATGGTTTGATACTTTGTTCAATTTACGATTTAGTGGAATAAACGAGTTTGAAAATGACGCATAATTTGACACTATTTCAATATACCATCTAGTTAGTTAGTTGTTAGTTAGTTGGACAGGTGTTTTCCGCACTTAGCCACTTAATTGGGCCATTGTGCGTTAGCAGTGACACGGTTGTCGCCTGCTACTCATACAATGCAAGCTCCTTCCAGAAGGCCACGAGTTGACCAGTATTGCGTATGGCTTCGCTCATGGTTCTGGGGTTGTTCAGGAACCTCGTCCGTTGGTCACTCACGCTGGTACAATGTAGGATCACATGAGCGGGTGTTTCTTCGGTCTCCATGCAGCCCCTACATAGTGGGCTGTGGCCGGTTATTATGCCAGTCAGATGCTTGAGTGTTTTCCTGTTGGAGTGCAACAGTTTTTGCGAGAGTCGTTTATCCAATTGGGGAAAGGCATCTTTAGATTGCCTACACTCTTTTAACTCTGCCCACTCTTTTTCGTGTTGTTGTAGGGTTCTCTCGCGTAACCACGTTTTTAGTTGGTTGAAAGGTATCGGAACAGTTGGTTCGGGTCCCCAGAGTTGTTGTGTCCGATCCTTTCCTTGCCAGTTGGTCTGCTGCGTAATTGCCCGTGGAGTCACTGTGTCCTCGTATCCACTGGAGCGTGACCCGATTCCTCGCTGCAGTTTTCTGCAGCTCTTGGTGGCACTCCATAATTAGGCCGCTATTAAAGCAGTTGCCATCGAGAGCTTGTAGTACTAAGGCGTTGTCTGTGATAATGCGTATTGACAGGTTGCTCACATTTCTGGCCGCGATCGCCGTCGCCGCCCTTGTTATCCCAACGCATTCAGCTTGGAAGATGGTGTTGAATTTACCAAATGATGTTGAGAGATTGATATTCAAGTCATGGGAGAACACTCCGGCACCCGTCCCATACTTTGTTTTTGAGCCGTCTGTGTATACTCTAACTTCGTGTATACCAGTACTATCCTTGTGCTCTTCTTGCAGTTGTTTGCGGTATTTTTTGTCAAAGACAAAGGTTTTAGGTATGAGATCACACGTTGCATCTAGCATCGGGATCTCGTTAGTTAACGTCCTTTTCAGGCGTGCGTGGGTTATACGGTCATCTCTTCTCCAGAGCCCGAATTTATCGAGCCGGATCGCAGTAGCACCTGCTTCTTGCTGGATGATGAGGTGCAGTGGTTGCAAGTCGAGAAGCACCTCCAATGCCGCCGTTGGAATTGTTTTCATGGAGCCTGTTGTGGCCAGACAGGCGAGGCGTTGTATGCTCTGCAGTTTGCTCTTGACTGTGCTTAGTTGAGTGCGTGGACCCCATTTCTTGCCTATTATTCTCCTGCACTGCCAGAAGATTGTACATGCTTTTGTGGTTTTTGTGGTGATGTGTTTATTCCAGTTGAGCTTGTGGTCGAGTGTTACGCCCAGGTACTTGACTTCACTCGATAGGTTAAGCTCCGTGCCAAAAAGTTTTGGTTTTCTGGTCATACGGGTGTTCCTTTTGTTGGTGAAAAGTACTAGCTCCGTTTTATTTGGGTTGACCGTCAGTTCATGGTGGTTGCACCATTGTTCCATGATCCTGATGGCTGCTTGCATCCAAAAATGGATCATGTCTTCCGAGTTTCCTTTGATTAGGATGGTAATATCATCTGCGTAGCCGACCGTGAAGCAGCATTTGTCATTCAGGCTTCTCAACAGATCGTCTACCACTATGTTCCAAAGCAGGGGTGATAGGACACCTCCCTGTGGGCAGCAAATACAAAATACAAATACAAAAATATTTATTTGCGAAAATGTGGTATACAGAGATGTTGTTACAAGTTTAGATCAGCACATTTGCCGTCAACATTTTACAGCATGCAAATATTTCAAAAGTTTGTTGAATTTTTACAATTTAAATATTCATTTACCGAATAAAAACATTTTGCCATTAACCATCGCAACAATTCGTTCTTAAACTTATTATGAGGTAAATCATGTAAATGTTGTGGTAGATGATTGTAAATGCTTACCACCATAGAGTAGCTGTTACGGCTGCATACGTCTGTTTTTATTGCAGGAAGAGTAAGTTTATTAGGATATCGCGTATTAAAATTGCAGATATCTCTTTTGGCAGTAAATAAACTTGAGTTATTTTTTACAGCCTTTTGCTACTATCCCCCTTATGGTGGTATTAACCGTGAACTGAATAGCCCTTTGTTTCAGGAGTTGATCAATCCATCCACTGACGGTTTGTTCAACTCCGAACTTGTTAAGGGCCCGGCTAATGCTGGTGAATTTAGTCTTGTCGAAGGCGCCCTCTATGTCAATGAAGGCGCCTAAGGTCATTAGTTTGTCAGATAGCGCTGTCACTATGGTCCCCACTACGGAGTGAAGCGCTGATTCCATTGATCTACCACTTCTGTAGGCGTGTTGTTGCGGGTGTAGTGGTCTGCGTAGCAGTGCGCCTTCCCGCAGGTATCTGTCATCGAGCCTTTCCAGCGTTTTTAGCAAGAAGGAGGTCAAACTGACAGGTCTAAACGATTTAATATATAATTTTTAATGTACGATCTAGTCGCGATATCATTCAATTATCAGTTAATTGAGGAGAATATCTATGACGTAAGTATGACACTAAGAATACATGAAAACTGCATTTTGAAAAAATACAATTTCGAGAATTTGCAATAGATACGATTAAACTTGTAAGTCATGAGTCATGACTAATCGTTTTCCCTGATCCGTAGGGTGCAAAGACCTTACTCCAGTTATCACCATGTCATCTATCAGTATCCAAAGCTAGTGATTTAGTGTGAGGAAAAGTTTCAATTCAATTACTTAGGAAATACATCAATCAAACGCTTTTGATACCGCTCCAATGATATTGTTGGAGCGCCTTTTACATCTGATTACTTTTTCTTGTTTTTTTTTATTTATTTTAGGATCGTTGCTAATGGCGTTCCGTAGTCTCTGCCTACCCCTCCGGGAAACAGGCGTGAGTCTATGTATGTATTTATAGACTCACACCTGGATCCCCGACGGCCATGAATTTTTAGATTTTTAGGTCCCACGTAATAGGGGGCGAGCCTATTGCCGCTACCGGGCACATCACCAGAATCCATGCTGTTACTGAGAATTCGGAAAAACTCAGTAATACATTTGCCCGACCCGGGAATCGAACCCAGGACCTCCGGCCAGCAGACGCATGCGTGACTTACTGGACCACGGAGGCAGTTCTTGAAAACATTTATAAATTAATATAGTTGCAATTTTTGTTACAAATCACTGGCATAAATTTAAACATATTAAATTAGCTTCTAGGTATATGTTTAGCCAGGTTCAGGAAATGGATGTATGACTGCGGGCCGAATTGGCCTTAGTACCGTTAATTGAATATCAAAGTAGAAATTTTATTGTAAATCATTTAAATGCCTAATTTGATCTCAAATTCATTTTAGATTAAGTTTCGGTGTGTCAGTCACAGACCGAGTCTTTTATCCTTTAGATTATGTATCTTATTTATATATTATATATATAAAGGATTACAAGAAGACCCATGTAAGGTGGAAGCCATTCTTCAATATGCTACGCCTAAGAATAAAAACGAAGTCAAAAGGTTCTTAGGCATTGCATCATGGTATCGGCGATTTATACCTAATTTTAGTACTATTGCCGGTCCTTTGAACAAACTTACCTCTACCGGTAAGAAAGCTGCACCATTGCAGTGGTTGGTGGAAGCTGATGACTCGTTTTATAAACTAAAACAATTGTTAAGCTCCACACCAATATTATCGTGTCCCGATTACGAGAAACCTTTTCAAGTTCACACAGATGCGAGTGCGAGTGGCATCGGTGGGTTGCTTACACAAGAAATAGATGGCGTGGAACTACCTATCGCTTACATGAGTAGGTCACTAAATGCACAGGAACAAAATTACAGTATAACAGAACGGGAGACATTAGCAGTTCTAACAGCCCTCGAATATTGGCGCTGTTATTTAGATAACGGGTTAAAGTTTATTGTGTATACTGACCATTCCGCACTGAAATGGTTCCTAAACTTGAGCAATTCGACTGGTAGATTAGCTCGGTGGTCGGTTCGTCTGTCAGCCTTTAACTTCGAAATAAAGCATCAGCGCGGTGCAGATAATATTATAGCAGATGCGTTATCACGATCCCTACCTGTAAATATAATTAACACAAATAATAATAATAGTAACATGAACAACCCTAGTGTTGACACTGATCAATGGTATTCAGCCACCTACAACGGTTGTTTATCTTCGCCTAGTGACTATCCAGACTATTCTATTAAAAATAATAAATTGTATCGTTTGATAAAATCTAGGTGTATGCTACCTAAGGAGTTCGAATGGAAAGAAGTGCTACCTTCTTCTGATCGAAATAATACCATATTAGAGAATCATGCCGAACCCACTCCGGGGCATTTTGGTATATTTAAAACTTACATGGGCTTAGCACTGCGTTACTATTGGCCCAAAATGCACGCTGACGTGGTAAAGTTTATAAATTCTTGTGACACTTGTATCGCGCACAAACATCAGAACCATGCACCATTGGGAACCATGCGACGACCCAAAGTGTGTTCACGACCCTTCCAAACCATTAATGTAGATTTGGTAAGGCCATTACCCGTCACAAGAAAACAAAACGCCTACATCTTTGTAGTAACTTGTTGTTTTAGTAAATACTGTCTCTTTTTTCCTATCAGGCGCGCAACTGCTGATATAATAGCTAATATTTTGGAAGAAAAATATCTTTAGTTCATGGTTTACCGTCTATAATTATATTGGACAATGGTAAACAGTTTGTAAGTGCTACTTTAAAAGCTATGTTGCACAAGTACAAAGTTCCTAATCTTCATTATACTCCTAAATATTCCCCACATGTGAATACGGTCGAACGCTATAATAAAACCATTGGTTCTACCTTAGCGGCGTTTGTAGGAAATGACCAGAGATTATGGGACACTCTCCTACCTAAGGTGCAGTTTGCATTAAACACCGCAGTTAATGAAGTCACGGGCTACACACCTAGTTTTTTAGTCTATGGACGTGAATTAGTTCAATGCGGCTCACCCTATATCGACACGGACGCTGATGATATAGTATACATACCTAGGGACGATTACGCAGAAAACATAGGTCACTTATCAGGCATATTTGACAAAGTTCAGGCACTCCTCATTCAAGTTCATGCTAGGAATTCCCAAACTTATTTATATATTTATAAACTATAATTTACGCCGTAAACCAGCTGAGTTTAATGTGGAAGACACTGTGTGGAAAAGGACTTTTTATCAGAGCGACAAGGATAAGTCCTTCTGTAAGAAACTAGCCCCTAAATTCGTGAAGTGCACAGTGATCACTAAAAAGTCGCCTCTCGTTTACGAGTTGTCGGACGCGTCTGGAAATTCTATTGGGTTTTGGCACATAAAAGACTTAAAACTTATACACTATGGCGCCTAACTAATTGTTAAAAACCGTAAAAGACTTCCCCTTCTTTCTTCTATATGCCGTCTTAGCTTGGACAGTAGCGGACTCGTAGACCTAACGCAGCTTCTAAGGCGGGCGGTATTGTAGCTTATGTCCGGTACCTACCGCGTCTGCGTCATAATACCGTCCATACGCTCGGCCAACCAGAGAGGGCCATCGTCCGGGCTCGCGAAGCCTGACCAAATATGGTCACGGAGCGACTCTAACTCTGATGGAAGGGCCGGTATATAAAGAGGCCGACAGAGAGGCCGGCACCGATACTCTATCTACCTACTGCCTAGCTACGATAATTACGCGTACCTACTGACTCTACGTCTTACATGTATCCTGGATCCCAGCTGTGGGTAAGTTACAACATTTACTGCGTTAGTGTACTGCCCATCTCTCTACCTGCTAGCTGAGGCCGGCTGACGCCGCCTGCCTGACTCTATTGGCTCTCCTAATGCTACTTTCCTTCAGGTTCCAAGTCTACCTTAAGGCTCCGGGCTACTCTACCTAGACCGCTACACTTCCAAGCACCGTCCTCGACGTTACCTCTGCCGAAGAGTCTGGCCCTGCCCTGCTCATCGCACTCAGACCGCCGGCGCCTGCCAGCTGAGCCAACGGCCTGTGAGGATCTGCCGCTACGCGCAGCCCTTCGAGCAGCCTGCCCTGCACACCACCGGAGGGAACAGCGTGGGAGACTTCAGCCCTTAGTGTTCAGGCCAGTGTCGTGTTTTTGGTCGGTCATACTCGTGCAAGGGAAGTGAGACAATACTCGGCAATAAACGCACCTAGAACCACTACTGCGTTTTTAATACCAGAACCCGTTCACGGATTTTAGAATTAAACCTACAGATACAAACATTACAGGCACACGTTCGATGTAAATACATATCGATGTAAATACATATTATAGACATAATTTTGGTGTATAATAGCATTTCAACATTGTGAGGCAAAATCGCGATATCTAGACGGCTTAGCGTATAGTTTAATGTCGAGTTGCCCATCTCTTCCGTAAGACTACACCCACGAAACCACCCATGAAATGAGGCAATGCCACTTTGTATTTTAATTTTTTTTTGTCCTGCACCACACAGAGTTGATTTAAATCACAATATATCTATATTTAACGCATTTTACATACACGTAAAGTGTCAGACTTCTTTATCCACCGCTCACATCTTTACTTATATCAATTATGATATATATATATATATATATAATTATATATCTAAGGTCAATAATAACTTGCTAGAGCTATAAACACCTACTCAATTATGTATCCATTAGTGCACAGTGAACATAGACCAGTAATATTAATACTCACTATTGATATTTGCCTACTATGAGCATTATAAGAATGAATAATTAGAAGAAAATGAATTAAAATGATTCATTCATTTATATTGTACTAGACGGTGCCAGCGGCCTCACCCGCGTCAATTATACATATAAACCTTCCTCTTGAATCATTCTATCTATTAAAGAAAACCGTATTAAAATCCGTTGCGTAGTTTTTAAGATTTTAGCATACATAGGGACAGACAGACAGAAGACAGACTTTGTTTTATACTGTGTAGTGATTATTATATAAGGGCAGCGATAGCCTAGAGGAGATACCAACGGATTGCCATGCAGAGGGAATCGGGTTCGAATCCATTGGTAGGCAACCAATGACTTTTCGAAGTTAAGTGCGTCTTAGATTGTTAATTATTGCTTGCCATGAGTAGCAGCAGGGATAGGCTTTCCTCAAGATGGACCGAAGATCTGGTTAGGATAACGGGAAGCGGTTGGATGCGGATGGCTCAAGATCTGTCTATGTGAAGAGACTTGAGGGAAGCATAGGCCAACTACAGTGAACCTCTCTAAGCTGCGATGAAGACCTGGGGCCCAATTCTCCTAAATAAATACAGTTTCGATGTGATGTCAGTGTCATACTTACGTCACAAAAAGCGTATTCTTCTAAATTATCTGATATTTGAATGAAATCGTAACGAGATCGTATATGTCAACGACGAACTGTTTATTTTAAATTATATGATAATGACATTAGGTTAACAAATACCGCTTTTGAGTCCATTCAAAATATAATATCAATGTCATATAAAAATACGAGTATTGGCCACTGAACCCTTTGGGGTTGCGTATGACATGAGACACTGTCCTAAATTCACGTGATTCCGCCACTAAAGGAAGCAGAGGACTCCGCCTTAGTTTTAATGCGTAATTCCGAATGTATTATATTATAAATATTATGATATGTGTTATGCTCTTTCATGTAAAAGCCACTGACGGTTTTTAATTACAAAAATGGATGCTCCTTGTACATCAGAATAACACTAAAGACGCGGGCAGAGGTTTTACCAATATACATGAAACTAGAGTACTATATAACTGCATAGTGGGCAGATGTCTGACGTACTACCACAGTACTACTGTCTCCTCGCATGTGTCTGAGTGTGTTACTGTGTATACAAATCTGTCACCAGTATCGCTACAATGGTAGCACTTCATTTGCCTATCCTAGCTCAACGCATGGGGATATTACCTCACCGCTCAGTTTGCTTGCTCATCTTGCAGATGCGCTTCCGATATATAACGAATGATTGAGGTAATTGTTCTATTACGGCCAGTCTCGATATTCGATCTATTCATGGATTTAGCTACTAGAGATTGACATAAGATCCATACAAAATGATGTCAGATAAGTATCTCTAATAGCCTGATCCATGGATAGATCAAATTTTGGGACCAGCCGTTAGACAGAACAACCTACGTGTAATTATGAGGGCGGAGATAAATAACGCGGTACTACATTGGCACTTTGTACATTGTCATGAGCTTCAAGCGCTAAAACACACTAGTTTGTTTTTCTGTTTCGTAACATTCGCAAGAATGCTCATTACAAGTGAATGCTCAAATGTAGCAGCACCATTAGCTAAACATTACAAAAAAAACTGATTTAAACCATAAGGCTCAAACTGGTTCCACCTAGAGTGTCCCAAATCTATGTAACTTATCAAGTTCTCTTTTGGACTTAGGTACTTAAATATAGCCGTCCTTTACAATCGCATATTGTGAGAAAAGGCACGGCAATGTTGTTACTAAAACTTTTATCTTTACCGTATCTGAGCTAAGTCACATTATGAGATGAATCCCGTCCAATCATGTAACCAGAATTGCGTAGGCAATTATTAAAAATAAAAGCCAATGACGGAAAATGGAACCTTTTTTTTCGGGCGGCCATCAACCAAACCTTGTTTTTTAATACAAAATAGTGTAATAAACCAAACTTACTATGACATGTGTACCTATAAACACAGTCTGAACTGGGTTATGAGCTTTAGAAGTTTGCTGAATTTATATAATTATCAGCTCTATATATAAACGGTCCCACTGCTGGGCACGGGCTTCTTCTCACTTTGAGAAGGGTAAGGCTATAGTCCACCCCGCTAGTCTAGTGCGGGTTGGCAGACTTCACATGTCTTTTGAGAACATTATGGAGAACTCTCAGACATGCAGGTTTCCTCGCGATGTTGTCCTTCACCGTTTAGCAAGCGATTATTAATTAGCTTAATTAATTTAATACGCACATGACTCCGAAAAGTCATTGGTGCGTGCCATGGATTCGAACCCGGACCCTCTACGTAGCAGTCTGTCGGTCTCTCCACTCGGCTATCGCTGCTTAATATAGTAGATCTGGAGAATTTATATAGAAGATCATAATTATTGTGACGTCAATGCTTGACGCATCACTCGGCCCGGTCGACCCTGCCGCCCGCGCCCTGCAACGGGCTATAAATATGGAAGCGCTGGCCGCGTTCGGCCCTTTTTCCGGCGGCACCGAGTTAAGTTAACCAACTCTCCTGGACAAACCGGCAGCAGGAATCTCAACAAAAACCCCACCCATCGCCGAATTACGCGACCCTGTGTATTTTTTTATTAATTCCTAATTTTTTTCGCTTGCTTAATGATGTCTAAAATTAATTGAGAATTAAATCAATTTTTATTGTAACATTTAACCACGTTTCTCATTTAAACACACCCTAGTAGGGATAACGTAACAGTGGACACCTGAAAGGTCTTTTTTACGTTACAGTGGCGCCCACGGGAATATTATAGGTAGGGTTTTGTTGAGAATCCGCTGCCGGTGAGTTTTTATTTTTTATTTTTTGTGTATGTGTGAAATCGTTCCAAAGCAGTGTTAGTGTTTTAGTGGTATGTGTTTTTGCTTACTACGCTTGGTAAGCATTTTTATATTATAACTATTTCTGTTGCCGCGTGTGATAATTAATTTTGTATCAACCGCATAAGTAACAAGTTATAATCGTTTTGCTTGCGACCACGTGTCAACTAAATGACGCGCTGTGGTCACATTCCTTGATTGCATTCTTTGTATTGCGATTTATGACCTCACGTCCACTAACGACGTGCTAAGGTCACCTTCGTTGATCGTATGCTTCGCGATTAGCTTTTTTAAATGCCACTAAGGTAATTAAGTGCTACTGATAATTATTGCTAATAATCTGCTTTGGCTGACTTATGGAACGAATTCACACCCTTCTCTTTTTCATTTATTTCTATTTTCTACTATAACCTTCTGCTAGTGATTTTGTACGGCGATATATTTCTATATAGTCGGTATTATTTAATACTTTTACCGCCTACTACGGCGATTATCTTTTAATATTAACTATTCTTTTCTTTCTTACTAAGAAAGTTGCATCTTTATTATACCACGTGTACCTAACATAGTTGGACTGGCTGAGAATGAACGTACCTAAGATGCTAGCGTATTATATACTAGGTATTTAGCTAGAATTCCGCGTTCATTTATTAATAAAATGTACACGTGTCACATGCAGGTTGCTCACTTACAATAATAAACGAATGTAATCATTGTCTATTTGGTATAGAAATACGAATATCATCGTAGAATTATTAGTTGTTCGTTTTGTCAAATGTTTATTATGCTACAATCGTTGTTTTTGGTCTTCGATTTTATCTTCTTGTTACTGCCTATCGGTATGTTATTTGAGAATGCATCTATTTATGCATTTACTGTTCATTGTGAACTCAAACATAAAATTCCTGCGTCGCAATTATTGAATTATATTTTGTTTTGTATTTTTTTTGTGTCGCTAGGATTGTTTTTTTCAATGTCTGGTTTCTATTGAAATAATTATATAAAACATATAATGATAAATAAATGATAAAATTAAACCGCTGACAGTCGTAAAAATACTTAATTATCAATGTGTAACTTGTTTCCTTTTTACTAAATGCTGTGCATCTGGTTTTACTAAACCATCTTAAATAGTGCTGGTTATAATGTGTTCTTGTGTTTACACTAATGTTATTATATCAAACTGAAATTATCAAACTTAATTCAATTGAAACTAACGTTAACTAAAGTGGGTATTTGCACATAAATTAAATCAATAACTTCTATTCTTGAATAACTAAGTGGCTATTTACATATAAATCAAATAAATAATTTTTATACCTCATTGAATAACTAAAGTGGCTGTTTACATACAAATTAAATAAATAATTTCAATACCTTAATAACTAATGTGGGTATTTCTACATAAGTCAATAATTTATATACTTTAATAACTAAAGCAAATTAATTGATTTACAAGTTAAAGATAATACCATTTCGAATTTCACCGTCGTTTATTTTAAACCTAAAAGCTGAATAAAATAATTAAATCTTATTCTATTATAGCATCAATGTGTTTATAATCGATTGGATACAGTTTCATTCACAACAATGTAAGACGCATATCTATACAAAGTTATAATTACCTACATAATTATTTGTGAAGGCCAACAATGGTTCTTTTGTTTTCGAGTCGAAGCTCACAAGATAATGCATTGTGTTGTGTTGATGATTTATGTAAACGTGCTAACATAAAATGAATAAATATTTCAGTTATAAATTGTAATAAAGTTTATTAAATGTAATATTGTTACAAAAAATCTGTTATTTATCTAACTAATTATCCAACTATCTGATAACTATCCAACTTTCACATAACTATATAAATATCAGATATGTTTCTCTTGGTGATTGCCATATAAAAGATCTTAAATTAACTCACTACAAAGTTTAAGAATGTAATGATTAATGCTCATCACTAATGAACTAATCACTAAAATAACTTAACACTTCGTTACATATAATATAAAAATCTTTAACTCCTAATTACAGCTAAATCATGTACCCATATATCTTGTTACTTATAGCTTTGGTAATGACTGATCGAAATATAATAAAATATTTTTTTCCCTTATGGCTCAGTGGCTGAAAGGTTATTGTCGGATCGGTCTGTGGTTCGATTCTCGATTGTGTTTATTTTTTTTTGTGTTTTTTAACTATGGTAGTGTGTACTATGTCGTCGACAGTCTCCTTCGACGATGTACTATACATTACATCTTGCCGTGAATATTTTTTTTTGTGTTTTTGGCTATGGTTGTGTATACTATGTCATCGATTGTCTCCTGCGGTGATGTACTATACATTGCAACCTATTCCGAATTGTGTATTTGCCGTTGTTGATTTTGTATCATAATCAGAAACCAGTTAATTGTCCGCGACAATGGAATGCGGCCGGCGCCAAGCGCGCAGTGATGACTCACTTGTTTACGTCAGCCGATTACTCGGCTCAAAACATCGTATTATACTTTATACATAATTATAATGAACACTTTTTTTGCTTTTATAATTCGCATCGAGCGCGTTAATGAGCAATTTGTTTGTGATACTGCCAACTAATCGTATGATTGTTAGTATCGTAATATAGTAAGATCGTAATATTGGTTTACGACTTATACTCTTTCAATTAATTTCACTTATCGAATATGGGTGGTCAGGTGGTGCCTACCAACATAGACTGGGTGACTATTTGCTATAAAACTCACGTATAATACCTCTTCGCGCGTCGTGTATTATAATGAATGCGACTCGCATCGTGAATGAATGTTGGCTTGTTCATGCGTATGATTGTGTGTAGGCCTTTTTGAATGTGATGAATGTCAGGTTATAGGAACGTTCAATGCTTGGTGACGTATGAATGGCCGAGGGTTATACTTGTTTTTTTTTCCTCTTTCAGGGTTAATAGTTGCCTTGTATTTAACCTACTGACACCACTACCACTCATCTGTTTCAGGGTCCCGGAGTGCAGTTGCCGCCTACCAGCCACAGAGTTTTCCCTCTGGGAAAATTCTGGCCTAATGGGAGGAGTGTGTGACGTCAATCCTTGACGCATCACTCAGCCCGGTCGACCCCGCCGCCCGCGCCCTACAACGGGCTATAAATATGGAAGCGCTGGCCGCGTTCGGCCCTTTTTCCGGCGGCACCGAGTTAAGTTAACCAACTCTCCTGGACGAACCGGCAGCAGGAATCTCAACAAAAACCCCACCCATCGCCGAATCACGCGACCCTGTGTAATTTTTTATTAATTCCTAATTTTTTCGCTTGCTAAATGATGTCTAAAATTAATTGAGAATTAAATCAATTTTTATTGTAACATTTAACCACGTTTCTCATTTAAACACACCCTAGTAGGGATAACGTAACAGTGGACACCTGAAAGTTCTTTTTTACGTTACATTATATTATTAATATATATTATACGTACATTCTAGTACAAGGCAATATGCAGGGCAGACAGGCAATACATTCCCAAAAAAAGACGCCACTTCCCATACTTAATCTGGCATTGACCTTTGAAAGATCATATTTGCTTTCATCTCTTTCTAGTTTTATCAAAGAAAACTAGAAGGCAATAGACTAAGTTTACTTTAGTCGCGCACAAGAGACTTACCAGCGATATCTTCGTCACTAAATTTCACTTAGTTTAAGTCTTAGTGTAATGTGCTAAATATGTATGCAAGAGGAAACACGATTAGTACAGAGCTATCGCGGTCCTTATCTTTTGAATAATGGCTTGACTTGCGCTAACTTATACACAACACTACTAACTTAATTAAAACTGCTACTAAGAAATATTACACGGCAGACATGTTAAAATGAATATACTTTTGTAACCATTGGAATATGCTGTAGAAATGAAAGGACTGAGAAGTATGTGTGGTGTGTCTTTGACTGACAGAGTAAAGAATTGTGTGATAAGAGAGTGTTGTGGGGTAAAAGAAGATGTAGTGAAAAGCATCGACAAACGTATGCTAAGGTGGTTTGAGCACGTGGAGAGGATGGATGACAAAAGACTGACCAAGCATATAAGACAAGTGTTGATGGGACAGGACGAAGGGGAAGACCTAGGCGGACGTTCTCTGACCAGATTGGAGACATCCTAAAAACAGGGCAGGTTAGAAGTACCCTGAACAGAAGAGCATACATGAGGAATCTGATGGGAGTGAATGAAGCAAGAGAGATAATATGTCAGGATCGTTGCAAATGGCGTTCCGTAGTCTCTGCCTACCTCTCCAGGAAACAGGCGTGAGTCTATGTATGTATGTATGAAATATAAACTGGTAACCACGTGATTTTAACCGAGATAAATATAACTTTTCGGGACCTGTTGGGAATTTAAAACAAATTTTGTTTTTTGTGCTTACTTCACTGTTGGAAAATAGTTTATGAAGAAAATACTTATGGGAAAAACCTCGAATTTTGTAACGCCTCTACGCTGTTTAGCACCGTTCGATGCCCACACGAGACAATAATTTTTATCCACTATTTACTGTTCCGTTTCTGGGTATTCGCTACTTCCATTGAATAAATATTAATTGAGTCCTCTGTGAAACAGGATTTATTCCAAGTCCAGCACTATCGGAAAGATTAAGACCGTAAAAATAGAATAAGTTGCTTAATTAACTGTTAAGACTGATACAAAAATAATTAAGAAAATAATTTGTATCTTTTTTAAACAGATAAATAAGCAAACATTCTTCAAAGCAAAGACAAATATTTGTATTTATGTCTACAGATAGTTTTAATTAAAGTGACTTTATATTTTCTTTATACGAACTTTGAACCCTTGTAGTTAGAATTTTGAAAAGCCGATATTAAAAAATATACTTAGGTGCGTAGCATTAAACCTATGTAAAAACTTTTTACCATTTTTTATATGAATATTAACATCAAATGTCAACGTCATTATCACCAAAAAATATCCCAACTTGAGAAAATAATATTACTGTGATATTTTATTATTATTTCTACATCTGCAATCACGCACATAGATAAGTAACCAGAATACCTACTTACTCTCGAATTATTTTTTAATATTTAATATATTTATACGTAAATCGTAAAAACTAAGACAAACGATATATTTAAAGTGATTCAAAGACAGCCTATCAATTTCCATGCCATTTAAATAGTCGTAAACTGAAATCGGCGCTTTAAACGAAACATTTTAAGTTTTGCGGCTTTAAGAGCGAATATAGAAGCATACACACCGTCCGTCAAAGAAATATGATGTCAAGCCGGAGTGACCGTTCTGTTATTAAAAACACTAGAGGCACCAAATAATTTAAGTATAAGAAGAAACGACGAATGAAGTATAATGCTTGAGTATGTACAGTAAATATATACAAGTGATATAGAAGGTGTAACAGTTGCAGCACCTTACAAAATGTAAATGATGTGTATTATGCAAAACCTGGCGATGAAAAAGAGTGACCGTGAGTATATTGCCCGTTCTTTCTCATGGTTCTACGCCCTTGCTTTGCGAACGTGGCAGCAAATGTAAATGTAGAGTCTTTAAGTAATTATTTTATAAATTTATTATTTTGACGTTCATGAGCATCACATTTTGACCCAAATAAATAAAAGATTTTGACTTTGTCTTTGAAAATGAATAAAATGCTGGAAGGAAAATTATGGACTTCTACATGGAATTGAAAACATACAAGCCGGTAACTAATTAAAGAAAGAGGTGCACCGAAGCAGCAAAAGTCTGGCGAGACAGATAGCTATGCAAAGCGTATAAAGCTCCATGCTGATCAAGAGGGACATGTGATGTCTGCCAACCCCATTTAGCCAGTGTGGAAGTCCAGGGCCGTCCCAAGCAGTGGGATGGCTTACATACAAGGCTTATGATGATGAGGGCATCAAAGTAAAGTGGCGTATATGGAGTGTAAGCGACTATTAGGCAGAAGGTCGTTGGTTCGATTCCCGCTCAAGTCACATATTTATTTTTGTGTGTTACTACATAATAGAATATTATTGATGTAAATACCACAAGTCGGTCGCCCATCCAAATTGTGACCTTTACTTACGTTGCTTTACCTCGCCAATCTATTAAGCACGGGAAAATTACACTATGAGCGATACTGTCATGAGGAATAACATCGAACCTAAGATAGGATTCCTAGAAGGTAAAACATTGGAATTCCCTTACTGTGTAGGTTATAAAAGTACCACTAATTCCCAGTACACTCTTACCACAAACTTGTTTACAACAAACTTCGAAAAACCGGTTTTGTGGGCAAAAAACTAGTGCGTTACTTATACTTATCAGCAGAGGTCAATTCGATAAATGCAATATCCCAGCTAGTATCATTCGATTCCCAACTATCAGTCAGTTGCCAACTGCTTGTTTAAAATGATGAGCATATATGTTTGTGCCGGGCTGCTGGCTTTAACAACTGGTAAGTGTCTCACATTTCTACACTCATATCATCAATCATTTTCTGCCCTTCGGTGAGTGTTTTTTTTTAAAGATAACTCCCGCATTTGGACTAAATCCTGTGTCGCGGGGGACTTAACAAACATACAACTAATAGACATAATGAATACCCAGACTTAAAACAACAATTTATGAATCACACAAAGTGTTGTCTCGTGTGGGATTCGAACCCACAACAATTCGGCGCAAAGTCAACTGTTAAGTGGTGTGGCGGCCGCTTAAATCACTACGCCAACCATGCTGTCAAACTCTGCTCCAAAGATTCTTGTACTGATACAGAAACCGCGACCGACGCCTTTACATGCTCTCAGAACCATGGTAAAGCTGATATAAATAGCACATTAACCGGTCACCTATCCAAGTGGCGACCTCTGTCAGCAATACGTTACTTTGCAGATCTGTTATGAACGGCAAGACAAAGACTAAAATTGCTACGAGCGCTACTAAGGATCAATACCTATACGAAATCGCCAGCAAAGTACAGTAGCACCCTTATATTTCATCATCAGCCTTTAAAAGTCCACTGCTGGACTAGGCCTCTCTTTTGAAAGGAGGAATTGGCCTACTATACCACACTGACCAAACCGGTTGGTATAGGGTTTGTATCAAGTTTACCTTCTCTTACTGTGCTGTTCTCTGCATAATATGCTCTCCCTCTGTTGGCTCTTACGAAACCCATGGGATGATATGGGGTGGTGACAATCCGTATTCCTAATCCGTCACCACACGGACAGCTACGCGACAGCGCCGGGTCAGATAGGAATAATATAATATTCTACCACAAACACATAACACTATCTAGTCCCAAACTAAGTAGAGCTTGTACCATGGATACAACATAATAGATAAATTGTACAGAAGACCAACGAATACAATCAGCCGCTGTGTATGGCTTTCGTGGACTACGAGAAAGCCTTCGACTCCATCGAAACCTGGGCGGTTCTGGATGCTCTGCTGCGGTGTCGCATCGATTGGTGCTACATCGAGGTGTTGAGATGTTTGTACGACACGGCCACTATGACCGTCCAGCTCCAGGACAATAAAACCAGCCCCATTGAGTTGCGAAGAGGGGTGAGGCAGGGGGATGTAATATCCCCTAAGCTCTTCACCAACGCACTCGAAGACGTCTTTAAGACGCTGGACTGGACTGGACGGGGCATCAACATTAATGGCGAGTACATATCCCACCTTCGGTTTGCCGACGATATCGTCATCGTGGCAGAGAGCCTGGCTGCACAGCCTAAATGGAGCCTCTCGACGAGTCGGTCTCGGCATGAACTTGGATAAAACCAAGATTATGTTCAACGAACACATTGTGCCGGGACCGGTTTATGTCGACGGATCGATGCTCGAAGTTGTTCAAGAGTATGTCTACCTTGGGCATGTAGTCCAGCTTGGTGGAAACAACTTCGAGAAAGAAATCGACCGCAGGATCCAGTTGCGTTGGGCAGCGTTTGGCAAGCTACGTCGAGTTTTCTCTTCGCCCCTACCGCAATGCCTGAAGACCAAAGTCTTCAACCAATGCGTCCTACCTGTTATGACGTACGGTGCCGAGACGTGGACACTCACAGTGGGACTAGTCCTCAAACTAAAAGTCACGCAGCGAGCTATGGAACGGGCTATGCTTGGCGTCTCTTTGAAGGATAAAATCCGAAACGAAGTTATACGACAAAGAACCAAAGTTACCGACGTAGCTCACAGAATCAGTAGGCTCAAGTGGCAGTGGGCAGGCCATATCTGTAGAAGGACTGATGGCCGATGGAGCAAGCGTATCCTAAAGTGGCGACCACGTCTCGGCAAGCGTAAGGTAGGGCGGCCCCCGGCTAGGTGGACCTGAAAAAGGTGGCTGGGATAGACTGGATGCGGAAGGCTGAGGACCGTGTACTGTGGCGCGTGTTGGGAGACACGTAGTGACCTCGTTTTAAGACACGACCTGATTTGAAAGTAAGAACTCAACTGCCGCTACAAATGCTGCTGTTTGATTTTCTAAACGGTATGAGGAAATTGTGTAATGTTTACACTTGCAGATAATTAGAACGTTCATCATCGTGTATTCAACATATTGGGGTAAGAAATGAGTTTATCAATTATTGGTTGTTGCACGGTGAGTTTGAAGATATAGAGCTTCAAAATGAACCCCTATTTTATCCCCTAGGGCTGGGAATTGTTTTAAACTGGAGGACACTCGCAGCTGCGCTCGCACATTTTATTTTAATTTAACCGTTTTTGCCCAATTCCGTGGAAATTTGGTGAAATCCCTTCTTAATGCACCCCTACTGTCCCAGAGGAACATACATGCCAACTTTAAAAAAAATTGTCATTTTTATGGAAATAAACATATTTGAGTTTTAGTAATTTACGCAAGAATTTTATATATTTCACTTTGAGTTTAAGTAAACTGAAGTCGTGAATAGTATTGTTGGCGTGATGACTAAATAGGATAGTAGATATTACGTCAATATTACAATATACTAGATTTCGCCCGTAGCTCCGCCCGCGAGAATTATTTATTCATCTTAACCTTCCTCAGGAACCACACTGTGTTTTCTTGAAGATCGTACAGAAATTCGTTCTATATACTATAATTTTTAAATTTATCGTGTTTTGAATATATTCGCGCATAGACAGACAGGATGCGGCGGTGATTAAATTGTTGAATATGTAAAGATAAGCACTAACTAATATACCCCATATCGAAAAAACGTACCTAGTAATCGCTTTCATATTGAGCTAGTTAAAATGTAAAAAACTAAGTATATCTGCATACGCTTTACACACACTTTCATTCACATTATTTATATTAGAGATGGGCTATGGGTAATAATATTTTCATTCAATAGCGTTGATTTTATTTATCATATCATACAGTTGAATTTTTTTATCAGTTAATTTTAATGGTTGATAGTTATATTCACCATATCTAATGTATATCTACTTACAGCGTACTACGGTTTGGTAGAAACTCACCAACGCTATGGGCTAATATTTTGGGAAAACTCGACGGAAAAAGAATCAGCATTCAAATCTCAAAAAAGGAGTTTACGGGCGATGTTTAGGGTTAAGAAGACAGATAGTTGCGTGCCCTATTTAAAAAAATACAAAATGTTAACTTAACCATGCTTATAACTACTCAAGAATTCATAAATAAAATAACTATGATGAGATTTCTAGAGTTGGTAGAGAGAATCTAGAACAACTACTCTCTATAACCAACAAAAAATTTTGCTTAAATTGTTCAAAATTAAATAATGATTTAGATAGTAGACTAGTACCAGAACAACCTTGCAAAATATGCAATGACTCCGGTTCTGATGCCTTGTTACAAACGAATCATATATGTTCACTTGATAATTACATTAATAGCTCTGTATTAATGTTTTCTGACCAATTGGGAGTGGGTTTGGGTAGTATATAGCTTAATAGAAAGTTACACTGACCGTCCATTACAAAACTATTGTTATCCAAGAGAAATAATGTCTTCATTAGTTTATAAGGTAAAACATGCGGAATTAAATAAACAATCTACAGTTATTATTTTGTATGGTGATAGTTTACTAGTTACAAAGAAAGATGTACTAGCATTATCGGATATAATGACTGATAGAAGTTCTTAAGTGGGGTGCAATTTTATTGTCTGTGCATTTCCTTATTCAAAGACCTTATCTGATAAAGAAAACAACCAGATAAGTAAATTAAATCTATTATTATATAATAATATACTATTATATAATAATAGATTTAATTTACTATATAATTATATACTATTATATAATAATAGATTTAATTTACTTATAATGTACTTATAATATCGCCATCATGACAAAATTTGATTCTTTGTCACTAATACTTTTATGGTAAGACAAACATGACTTTATTTTTGATTTTGACAAGATTTAACAAATATTTATCATAACATATATACAAACAAAATAAAACCGGTGTACCAGCTCATCTTGAACCTAATGGCTTGGTTCGCGTACCAAGCCATTAGGTTCAATGGGAAGAGACCAGATGGTATGTCCTTATTACCTTGGTAGATAGCTCATCTTGAACCTAATGGCTTGGTACGCGACGATGGGAAGAGACCAGATGGTATGTCCTTATTACCTTGGAAGATGGGCAGGCCTCTGGCATACCAGAGGCCTGCCCATCTGACGAGACGACGCATGTTGCGTCCTATGAGACGCATGTTGCGTCCCATAGGACGCAACATGCGTCGATAGCCTTGCGCCATCACATCTTCCAAGCACAGCTGGATCGGCTGGCGCTGCAGCTGCATCAGCGGAGACCCTCAAACGGCGCAAATACGGAAACCTATCTGGTAATTACGTTTATGAGCCGTTTGGGGTTGAAACGCTGGGGCCATGGGGCCCTAGTGCACGCGCTCTTTATAAAGAAATCGCCAAAAGACTGATCGACGCTTCCCGTGACCAGATGGTTGCTTTATATTTTGCAGAAAGAATAAGCATTGCCATTCAACGTGGCAATACTGCCAGCCTTCTGGGCACGCTACCAGCCGATAGCGTTGCGGAGGAATTTCTTGACGCGTCGTAGTCATTTTCTTTCTTTTTTTATTCATTTACTTTTTCTTTTGTTATAATTAATTATTTAGTTTTTGTAGTTTACCTTAGGATAGTTTAGTTATATAAGTAGTTTTATACTTTTATTAAATGTAATTTTATTTTAACAAAAGATACTATGTATCTTTCTCGTTCTTTTAAACAACAACTTGGTAAATTATTAGCATTTAATTTATACACTGACCCAAGTACTGTTAGAGTACATTTTATTGAACCTGACATAATATATAACAATTCCATTATTGATATTCATTATAATAATAATTGAAATTATATTCTGAGACAATAGAGTACATCTATAGCTATAATAAGATTACTTGTAACTCATTGACTAATACGAGTACACTTAAACATAATAACAAAAATGTTATTAAATTGGTACAGCAGAATATTATAAGTATGATTAATAAAGATTTAGAAATGGAATTGTTTATGAACTGTAATGCTGTTGATATATTTTGTATCACTGAACATTGGCTAAAAAGCAACCAGTTTATGTTCAATTTCAATAATCATATAGTAGGAAGCTTGTTTAGCTGGCAGCAAGCAGTACATGTTGGCTCGATGATTATAATCAAAAAGCAACTTAAATTTAAAGAGCGTCATGATATTGTAAGTCTGTCTGTTGAGCAAACTATTGAGGTAGCATGTGTGGAACTGAGGAGATTTATTGTAATAAGTGTACAGGCCTCATTCAGCATTGTATGATAGCTTCAAGCGTATTATGGATGAGATATTAAATAAAGTTGCAAAATTAAATAAAAATGTTGTTGTGTGCGGTGACTTTAATGTAAATTTATTGGCGAATACTAGTACAAAATTATGTTATAGTAGTCTTAGTACAAAATTGAAGGCGCTATTTCTATTATGTAATCTGAAGAACTTATTCTTAGAGGCCACAAGAGCTACTTCCTCTACAGCTACTTGCCTAGATAATATATTAACAGATATCATAGTAAGAGACAAGCAAATTATTAGACAGCTAACTGTCTAATAATTTGCTTCGCAATGGTCTGAGTCTAAATTCAGACCATTGCGGACAACAGATCTCCTTTATTGATTACAGTAAGAATGTTTCTAGGCAAAATATAGTTGTAGTACCTAAAACTGCAACTCGTTTTGCTAGGCTTCAAAGTAAACTAATGACTAGCTGGTCACAGTTAGATGATGAAGGTGACCCTAATTTGTTATATAATAGTTTTTTCAAAGCGTTTGATACTGAATTTAATTCGTTTTTCACACCTAGAACTATTACAGTTAGAGGTAATGCAACCTTCTGTGAATGGGCAACAACTGGGCTTCACAAAAGAAGGAAGAGATTGTATGAGCTATATGACGAGAAAAAATTTAGTTTAAGTGAACAATTTCAAAATTATGTTACAAACTATTCTAGAATATTTCGAAAACTTTGCAAGAAAGCGAAGTCTCTTTACCTGAGTTCAAGGATTAGGAGTAGTGCGATAAAATGAAAATGACATGGAATAAAGTTCTAAATTTAGTTTGAACATTGATAACGACACTATTACATCAGACTCAAAAGTTGCATCGGCGTTTGAAAGTTTTTTTATTGATATCCTCGTTATTAATACTAGATCTTGGGACACATCAACCAATGCAGCGAAATCTCTTTTGAAAGAAAACATGAGTACAATTTATAGTAACTTCTAATTTCAGTATATAAATTCAAATGAGGTTATAAAATCTTTTAATACTATAAATATAAAGAAGACTACAGTCTTGTGGAGGAATTCCTTTACTATTACCAAGTCCATTATTGCTTTAGCTGCTAACAGATTAGCTTTAATATATTTAATAAGTGTATTTACTGTGGTGTATTTCCTGATCTTATGCAAGATAGCAAGATAATACTTTTGTACATAGCAGGTAGCAATTTCTGTGCTGCCCACATTCAACTAAATTTTATAGAATTTGATTCTGGACCAACTGCTAAGTTATATTAATAACAACGAGCTTCTACACTCGAAACAATTTAGTTTTACAAAGGGGCGCTCCACGACCGGTGGCGGTGTTGAGCTTGTAAAACATATCTTTGACGGCTGGGAGGAGTCACATGATGCTTTAGGTGTCTTCTTTGATTTGTCCAAGGCCTTTGATTGTGATGAACATGATATAATGATCAGGAAATTACATCACTATGGTTTAAGTAGTTCTGCTCTGCATCTATTTACTTCATATTTAAGTAATAGGATTCAGAGAGTTGATGTCAACGGGACGCGTTCACATGGGTCTGTAGTCAAAATGGGCGTCCCACAGACAAGCTAGCAGATATTTTTAGTGTACGTATATTAATGACTTACCACACCTCGTTAATGACAAGCACGGGATGGTACTGTTTGCTGATGATACCTCTCTTTTATTTAAATTAAAACGCCAACAAATTGATATGGACGATATAAACATTGCTATCTCAAAGGTAGTTCGCTGGTTTGAGGTTAACAACCTGCTTTTAAATAGACTTAAAACTAAATGTATTCGATTTTTGATGACTAACGTCAAACAAGTGAATACCTCAGTAAAGGTTAAAGATGATGTGTTGGATCTTGTGGATACCACCCAGTTCTAAAAACTGCAGCTTAGAATCCAACGTAATGCCTAAGCATTATGTTTGATTCTAAGCTGCAATCATCATATCAGCCAAACGACGTCCACTGCTGGACATAGGCCTCCCCCAAGGTTCTCCACTCAGACTGGTCTTGAGCCGCCCACATCCAACCGTCTCCCGCGATCTTGACGAGACCTTCGGTCCACCTTGCGGTGGGCCTACCTCTGCTGCGTCGTCCGGTACGTGGCCGCCACTCCAGAACCTTTCTGCCCCAACGGCCATCGGTTCTTCGAGCCATGTGCCCTGCCCACTGCCACTTCAGCTTGACTATCCGGAGAGCTATGTCGATGACTTTGGTTCTGCTGTAGATCTCCTCATTTCTGATTCGATCTCGCAGGGAAACTCCAAGCATAGCTCTCTCCACGCCCTCTGAGTGACCTTGAGCCTTCTGATAAGGCCCATAATGAGCGACCACGTCTCTGATCCGTAAGTCATCACTGGTAACACACACTGGTCAAAGAATTTCGTCTTGAGATACTGCGGGATATCGGACGAGAAGATATGTCACAGCTTACCGAACGCTGCCCAACCGAGTTGGATTCGACGATTGACCTCCTTCTCGAAGTTGAACCTACCTAATTGGACTACTTGTCCCAGGTAGATATACTTGTCAACAACTTCGAGCATAGAGTTCCCAACCTGAATAGGAGTAGGTACAACATGGACGTTCGACATAATTTTTGTCTTGTCGATGTTCATCTTAAGACCAACTTGTTGGGAGACTCTACTGAGGCCATCGAGCATTGTGCCTAGGTCTTCCATGGTCTCAGCCATGACTACAATATCGTCTGCGAATCGAAGGTAAGTGATGTACTCGCCGTTGATGTCGATGCCGAGTCCATTCCAGTCCAAAAGCTTGAAAACACCCTACAGCGCAGGGGTAAACAGTTTCGGGGATATGACATCCCCCTGTCTCACCCCTCGCTGGAGTTGAATAGGTTTCGAACTCTGGTTCTGGAGGTGGACTGACATAGTGGCGTTTTCATACAAACACTTCAGCAATTCGATATATCGGTAGTCATTCCGGCATCGTTGGAGAGACCGACACCGCCCAGGTTTCGATCGAATCGAAGGTTTTCTCATAGTCCACAAACGCCAAGCATAGAGGCTGGTTATACTTCTCGGACTTCTGTATAACCAGCCGCAGCGTATGTATGTGGTCTATGGTACTATAGCATTTACGGAAACTGACTTATTCAGGAGGCTGGAAGTCGTCTAGCTTGCTCTCAAGACGATTCGTGATGACCCTCGAAAGCAGCTTGAAATAAAATTACAGAGAATGACGGAATTAAATAGCTGCCGAAGGGCTTCTACAGCGGGTGTGCCGCCATCCTTTAAAAGCTCGCTCGTAATTCCGTCATCACCCGGCGCCTTGTTGTTTTTGAACTGTTTGAGAGCCACACTTATCTCGTGCACGCTGACGTCCGGGATATCTTCGGTACAGTGTCGGGTCAATCCAGCTCTAGGCTCTGACGCTGGAGTCGCGTAGTCGTGTATAGCTGTCCATAGAACCTTTCGATCTCCTCCAAGAGCTAAGGCTTGGACGATTGTGCCATCCTCCGTCTTCAGCTTTGTCAGCTGACTCTGCCCAACAGACAGATTTCTCTGGAATATTTTGGATCCCTTATTCTGTTCGATCGCCTGACGTACACATTTTCTGTTGTATTGGCGGAGATCGCGAGACAGAGACTTAGAGATCTGTCTGTCGAGGTGCCGATATTTCGGCATGTCGTCGGAGGATAGCAGAACCATCTTGCGCCTTTACTCCAGCAGCTCGAGAGTCGGACCCGAGATCTTGCTGGTTCTCTTGCTCTTCTGGGGCTTAAAACTTTAGCCCCTGTTGTTTGGACAGCATGCACGAACCCGTTACTGTACTCGTCCACATCTACGCATTCGTCCAGGCATTCGAAACTGTTCTTGAGTTCGAGCTGAAAGCTCTCGGGGTTTTGAATATAAAACGGTGTCGATCGTAGCGTGGACATTATCAACCTCGACCGTTCGAGGCTTGTACATATATTCAATGTGCCTCTTACCATTCGGTGATCGCTCCCCACTTTAACCCTAGAATACTAATCATCGCCTGAGAGGCCGCGTTCGGTTGATTTTTTAAGAATATTTTTAAATTACGTCTATGTATCGCGGCGTGCGTTCGTGCCAATATAGTGCACCCCACGACTCGGTGGAGAGTGGTCATGGGTTCAGCGGGGAATACTCAGGTATCGAGTTATTGACCTCACGTTCGCCTGGGAGGCGATCATTAGTATTAACGGAAAGTTTTTTCTAAAGTTTTCTTTTAGTTTTTTGCAATTATCTCTTTATTTATTTGTAACAATAAGTTTGATTTAACTGAGAATTGATCATTTTGTTTCATAGAAGAATCTCGATGAGAACCAGATAACAAACTATTTGGAAAACGAAGATTCGGACAGTGGAACTGAGGATTACGATTCAGACGACAGTGTGGCTGATCCTACTCTCTTACCTGCGTGCGAGTTTGAAGATGATCTCCAAAATATTGCTCCGAACAATCTTAATATACCTACTGAAACATCTCAAATACAAGCAAGCACAAGCACCGAGTTAGAAGCTGCTCTAAAAACCCAATCTCGATCTCCAAACTGCTGTAATTTTGATAAAAAAATATAGCCTGATTTTAATTTACCCTCAAGTCAAATATCTTATAATTAGAATGATATTTTTACTTTTATGTGATATACTTTAACAATACTTAATTTAGATAATAAATTAGAAACTATACTTATGTGTCTTTTTATTTATTATTATTATTTTTCAAAAGACTGTTCTAACAAAGGTTATGTCAGATTTAAGGTTGATTTTAAGACTGAAATTATAATTTTAAGAAAAATGTGCCACTAAATTTAAAGAAACGAGGTGAAGGACCTCGTTTGTTTAAATTTATTTATTCGTTCATTATTATGTCACATTTAATACAAAATGATATAGGGGTGCATAGGGTTCCCACCAAGAACTTAGGGTCCCAAGTCAACCTCACCTGCAAGTCTCCTCGTCCGTTGATCGGCAGGTGCACCACGCACCTGCCGATCAATGGACGAGGCTCTGGCAAACAAAATGCCCCAATAAGCGGCAATAGGCTCGCCACCTATTACGTGGGATCAAAACACTGGCGAAAAGTGGGCGTTTAATATGCCTCTGCCTACCCCTTAAGGGGAAACAGGCGTGAGTCTATGTATGTATGTATGTATGTTAATACAAAATTTAAAAGAAAAATCTTTCTAAAATCTTGTATAATTTGTGAAGTAGCCTCCCGAGCGATCATTAGTATTAAGCAGTAAAAAAATAAGATTAATACTCTAGGGTTAAGCGAATTGATCACGGAGACATCATTGAATATCTGCCTCTTCGTCGACATGATAAAGTCAATCTCATTTTTGGTGGCACCATCTGTACTTACCCAGGTCCACTTGCGGCATTCTCGCTTCTTGAAGAAGGAATTCATCATATAGAGTCCTTCCTTCTCCATAAAGCTAGCCAGCAAGCAGGAATTCCGATGCCCATATCCAAATTGCCCCACTCTCAGCTCATCACCACCTCGTTTGCCCAGTTTCGCGTTAAAATCTCCCATGACCACGGATTAATGGGTTTTGAAGCCATGTATAGCCCGAGATATGTCCTCGTATATGACTTCCACCTCCTCATCGGGGTACGTTGAGGTCGGAGCGTATACCTGTATGACCTTCAGCGAATACCATTTGGATATTCTGAGTATAAGGTACGCTACCATGCTCGACACACTCCCGATATTTACCACGTTGGTCACGAGAGATTTGTGGACGATGAACCCGACACCTTGGGACTGTTGGTCGCCCTCCCGGTAGAAGAGCAAGTTATCGGAATTGAGAACTATCGAGTCCTCCCCCTGTCTTCGGACTTCAGATAGGCCTATGATAACCCATCGCAACTTGCTCAATTCTTCTTCCAGCTCGACAATCTTCTCGTTGGTCCGCAGTGTACGCGTGTAAATGTTGCCAGGGCCAATTGTCGTTTGTGGTGGTAGCCCGTTCTCTTCTGGAGATTCTTCTCACCCCTTGCCCCACCGTTACCATGGCCGCTACCATAACCAGGACTAGCGGGGCCGCCGGGGACTAGGGGCCGGTTTTGTTTAATGTGGTTCATGATTGGGGGGATTTGCCGTAATCGCCACGCTTGGCAGGCGTATTGGCGAGCGCAGTGGCAGAAGTCTTTGGTGCTGGACGCTGCTGCCCATCTAGTATCTTGGGATTTACTTCCGCCAGGTTCGGATGGTTTGACCGCCATCTTTCGGTTGACTGCAATTAGCTGCAATGGGGACCACATATTAGTAAGTTGTCGAATAGACTCAGCCCTGCAGCATATCCAGTCAGAAAAATTTGCCAGTTAACTGACATTGACACAGTCAGGCTTGTATATCATATGGTATTCTCTGTGGGTAATGTCATATGGTTTTCTCTTGTGGGGAAACATTCAGACCATCTTTCATCTGCCGAAAAGAGCTATTCGAGCAAATTATAATTTGGATTATGGGGCTTTGGTAAGGAATAAATTCAAGGAAATAAACATTTTAACAGTTGCAAGCCAGTACATTTATTCCAACCTAATATATGTTTTCCAAAACAATCACCTCATTCATCATCAGCCCTTTATACTGTCCCACTACTGGGCACGGGCCTCTTCTCACTATGAGAAGAGTAAGGCCATAGTCCACCACGCTGGCCAAGTGCGGGTTGGCAGACTTCACATGTCTTTCGAGAACATTATGGAGAACTCTCAGACATGCAGGTTGCCTCACGATATTTTCCTTCACCGATTAGCAAGCGATAATTAACAATTTTAATACGCATTTAACTCCGAAAAGTCAGTGGTGCGTGCCGTGGATTCGAACCCGAGACTCTCTGCATAGCAGTCTGTCGGTCTCTCCACTCAGCTATCGCTCCTCACTTCATACTCAAAGAAAAGTGATATCCTCAATTTGAATACTAGAAATAAAAGCAAACTAGTAGTGCCGGCCACCCGGCTTAAGAAAATAAGAAAATCGTTTCAAGGCCAATGTGTGCGCTTTTATAATAAAGTGCCAAGCAATATACAAAATTTAAGTTTTAACAAATTCAAATAGGTTATAAAACGCAAACATTGTCAAAAAGGGTACTATTCGGTGCTAGATTATATTGAAGATAAAAATGCTTGGGATTAATTTGCTCAGTTCCACAGGCTACTTATCTTTAATTATTTTTAATTTTCATGTGAGTATGAGAGATTGTGTCTTTATAATGCTAGTTTAAGACTTTTATACTTTTATTAAAACCTTATTAATTGACAACAACATTATAGACACACCAGCTCATATACCTATGAAAAATTCAATGTAGTTACTAAGTTTTTAAATTGTATAGAATCAAGACGAAGAAAAGAGTGGCCCGGAGTTTGTTGCCTGATTCTTCTCACGAGGCTCTACTTTCTGAACAGGCATTTTTTCAAGAATAAGAAAAATATAGACGCTAATTCAATGACTACAGTTTTTTTTCAATGCTCAATTATGTAAATATGCATTTAAAGTTACTTTTTTATTTTAATTTGTATGAGTTATCTTATCATCTTAGACCTTATCATCGCTTAACATCAGGTGATATCATGGTCAAACGCTAGCCTATCAGTAAAAAAAAAAAGAGTTTCTGACGTGTCCAAAAAATTTTAACATTTTCATGGAAATAAACATATTTGAGTTTAAGTTTGAGTTTATACATATTAGAAGTAGCTGTGTTTGTTAAGTCGAACCCACATTACTATAAGCGTCTAAACAACGAATTTCCATGCAATAGACGCGACAATAGTCAACTTTGTCTCCAATCCGCTAAGACGGCCCTGATGCGCAAAAGTGTGTACTGCATGGCACCAATTATTTATAAGAAAGTACCAAAATTAGGAAGGAACTGCCTCAATCTATGTTTAAAAATGAACTTTGTACTTTTTTGACCGCCAGATTATATTATAGCGTGACTGAGTTCCTTAATGAAAAAGAATTTGTATTGACATAATTAAATTTATATAGACCTGTATAATAATGCTGATTAATCTTATAATTTAAATATAGATTAATTAAATTTAAAAAATTTGACAAGATATTAATATATTAATACATGCATCTTTTTTGTTAACATAATTTTATAATCAAATTATGTTTGCACGTCATGCTGTGACAAACATGTCTGCACTTAATTTATTTTGTCATCTTGTATGTATGCACTTTCTTTGTATGTACACACACATGTTTATGCAAATAAAGCTTATCTTATCTTATCTCTTTGTGCAACCCGCTGCTAGCCATTAGACCAAAAGACCATACCTGATACTTGATGGCACGGGCTGTTTCCGCAACTCCACGTCTTGGCGTGTATTTTGCGTGCGGGTGGGAATGGTGTCTTCATTCGAGCCACCCCAGCTCTTCGAGGAAAGCCAGCAGACTCTTGATGTGGCCCACTGCCTCCCTCAGGGTGCTGTATCTCGTCAGGTACTGCTGCCTGTACTGTGCGACCTCAGGGCAGTCGAGGAGCAGGTAGGCTGCCGTCTCGTCTGCTGCCATACAGGCCCTGCACAGCCGGCTGTCGGTGATACCTATAGTAAATAGGTGTTTATTAAAGAATCCGTGTCCTGTGTAGGCGGCCGTGACTGTCCGCAGTTGTTGTTTGGACAGCCGGAGGATTTGTTTGGCTATCTTACCGTCTACTGCGGGAAGAGCCTCCTTGGCCTGCCTACATGTTGCAATACCAATCCAGGACTGGTTGTGTTGGGTCCTGGTCCTATTCCTTACCAGGTTGCGATAAAAACCAGAAGGGAGGGGAATAATGGGCTTGGGTCCCACCACCTCTAAAGTGGCCCCTCTTCTGGCAAGTACGTCGGCTGCGTCATTCCCTCTTGAGCCACTGTGGCCCTTGATCCATTGCAGTGTTAATTTGTTTTTTTTACCTACCTCTGTTAGTTTCTGGTGGCATTCAAGCGTAAGTGCCGAGGTGATAGTATGGCTTTTGAGGGCTGAGAGGACAGCCTTACTATCTGAAAGGATCCTAATTGATCGTTCCCTTACCTCACGTGCCATGATTGCTGTGGCAGCTAGGATTATGCCAAAACATTCGGCCTGGTAGACCGTGTTGTAGGCTCCCAGCGGTGCTGCGATGTTGATGTTAAGGTCCTCGGAGAATACTCCTGAACCCGTACCTGTATCCGTCCTAGAACCATCTAAGAAGATCGTGAGCTCGTTGTGGCCAACCGCTCCCTGGTGTAGATCCTCGTACAGTTGGATTTTGTATTTCTTATCGAAAACAAATTGTTTCGGTATACGGTCGCCAATGGCTTGTGTGAGAGGAACTTCTTTAAAGAGTGTGTTTAAGTTGCTAGTGTGCGGGGTGTTAGTGTCTTTCCAGAGCTTCAGAGCTCTTAGCCGGATCGCCGACATCGTTGCTTCCTGTTGTATGAACAGGTGCAATGGAGGCAAGTCCAGCAACACTTCGAGTGCCGCTGTAGGTGTAGTTTTCATGCAGGCCGTGGCCGCTAGGCATGCAAGTCTTTGAAGCTTTTGAAGCTTGTTGGCGGCCGTTGTTAGGTTGGTCCGAGGCCACCACACTACTGCGCCGTAGCTTATCATCGGACGTATTATTGTCTTATAGAGCCATAAGATAATTTTGGGGGATAGGCCCCATCGTTTACCTATCATCTTCTTGCACTGCCAGAAGACGATGCTGGCTTTATTGAGCTTATTTTCCATGTGGCTGTTCCATGTCAATTTGCTGTCAAGAGTGACGCCCAGGTACTTTACCTCGGTAGACAGCTTGAGCTCTGTGTTGAATAGACTGGGCAGTCGGTAAGTACCCAGCGCGCGTTTTTGTGTGAACATAACTAGTTCGGTCTTGGTCGGGTTTACTGATAATTCGTACTCATTACACCACCACTCAACTATGCGTAGAGCCTGTTGAGTAAGGTCGTACACTGTACTAGTAACCTTACCTGAGGTGAGAATGGTCAGATCATCTGCATATCCTATTGTGTAAAAATATCTCGCTTTGAGTTTGTCTATGAGTTCATTGATGACTAAGTTCCACAATAGCGGGGAGAGAACACCGCCCTGCGGGCAACCTTTAGTTATCAAGGCTGTCTGGGAGTCGCCGTGCAGGCGCACTACTCTTTTGCTGAGCATGTTTTGGATCCACTGTATGAGCATCTGATCCACACCATGTCTGGCTAGGGCGTTGCTTATACTAGAGAAGTTTGTCTTGTCAAAGGCTCCTTCTATGTCAATGAAGGTACCCAGACAGATGCTTTTTTGTTGTATAGCAGCTTCTATCTGGTTCACGACCTGATGTAAGGCCGATTCCGTCGATTTCCCTGAGCTTTATGCATGTTGATTGGCATGTAGGGGTAGGTGTTTAAGTGCCCCACTTCTTAATTCCCTCTCGCATAGCCTTTCCAAGGCTTTAAGCATGAAGGAGGTCAGGCTTATGTAGTCTGTTTTGCCTGGTTTTGGTATGAAAATTAGTTTGACTTCCCTCCAATTCTACGGTACATATCTAAGGGCCAGGTTAGCCCTCATGATTGCCAGAAGTCTTTTGCGGACCGGTTCACCCCTCCATTGTAATAACCCTGGGAAGATGCCGTCCAGTCCGGCTGCTTTGAAGGGATGGAAGCTATCGATGGCCCATCGGAGTTTTTTTTCTGTGACCACGGTGTTTGCGTGTCTCCACTCGTGTTCGGTCGCCACTGTTGGTGTATCGTGCCACGTTATTACCGGAGTGAGGACGCAGCCTGGGAAGTGTGTTTCTAGTAGGACGTGTCTTGTCTCCTCCTCCGATGTGGTGTATGTGTTATCCGGTTTACGGAGAGTACCTGGTGCAACCATCGGTTGCTGAGCCAGTAGTTTCCTTACCCGGTTTGCTTGTTGGCAAGATTCAATACTCCCACAGAATTTTCGCCATCCCATGGTGCGTCTGAATCTGAGGCATTTCTTGTAGCTTGATTTGGCCGCTTTATAAGCGTCCCAATCTACGTCCGCGCTTGTGTTCATTGCCCTGTTTAGGGCCCTTCTTACCTTCTTGCGCTTGCGTTCAAGCTCAGCGCCCCACCAGGGTTGTTTACCTGGGGTTGAGGGTAGAGTGGTTTCTGGGCATGCTGCGTGGTAGCTGTCTAGCATCGACTGCGTCAGTGTACATACCTGCTCGTCGATCTGTTCATTGTCACCCAGTACCGTCGGCGTAGCAGTAAGGGTAAGTTTCTCTTTAAGTAATTGGACATACTTTGCTTTGTCAGTGTTGTGTGGTTTCCTGCGTGGCTGTGTAGGTTGTATAACGACTTCCATAGAGAAGCTGATCCATCTGTGGTCTGATGCCTTTTTCGAGAGGTGCCATCCCTTGATGCGTTCAGCCGCTCCTTGTGTTGCGAAGTCAATTCGATAATTGTCTGACTACGTCTTGTGACGAAGGTGGGCTCCGTACCTGTGTTTAAAAGGGTAAGATTAGTGGTGAATAGGTATTCAACCAGTGATTTACCTCTGTTGTTATTGCAGTTCATGCCCCACATTTGGTGGTGGGCATTGGAGTCCGTTCCTATTACGACCTCCGTTTTGGTTCTCTCGCACTGGTTAACCAGACGCGTGAGGTCGAACGGTGGCGGGTCTTCGGCCTCTGGCATGTAGACCGATGCAAAAACAACCGCTATACTCCTTGGCTGCTGTGTTATTTCAATTTGTATCGCTGTGATATCTCTGGAACAGAACTCCGTTAGAACTTGGGCTCTGATGTTTTTAGTTGTTAGTATGCAGGTTCTTGGATGTGTGTGGTCAGTTGAAGAATAAATCTTACCTCCCAGGCTGGAGAGGCCTCTGATGAGGCCACCCCTTATCCAAGGTTCCTGGATGAGCACGATGGCTGATTGTTGGACCTCCATCCATTTGCGCAGTTGCGCAGTGGCCTTTTGGCTGTGATGGAGGTTGATTTGAAGGCAACTGACGTCACTAGGCAGAGGGTTCATCTTTGGATGATGTCCCCACCTCCCCGACCGTCAGCTGCGTTAGGCCGGCCAGGATGTCGCCAGCCTCCAACCCGTCGTCTCGCCGCACCGGGCTCAGGAGCAGGCTCTCATCTTCCGAGTTACCCTCGGCTGACGGGCCAGCCCCCGAGCCAGACGCGGCCGGCTCTGACGAGCCGGGTTCTGCGTCGCACCCTGGCTTGGTGTTTGAGTCCTGCTTGACTCGTGTGGAGTTGTCGTCCGGAGGATGGTCGACAAACTTACCTGAGGGGTCCCGGAACCTGACGTAGACGGCACCTACCCCCAACGCGATGCGGCGCTCGTTCTTCATCAGGATCGGGACCTGTTCTACTGGGACGCCCACTAGTAGGAACCACCCACCTGACTGCCTTTCAGAGTGCAGCATCGACCATTTGTCAACCTCCAACCAGGGGTTCTGAAACTCAAGAGCGCGACCCACGTCGCGCACGTCGTCTAAGACCCCCTGTTCGTCGGGTACGACAATGCCACACCGCACTCTCTTCGGGGTCTCTTCCTAGCCCCTGACCTCCAGTTCGAAGCCCGGTGGTGGGACCAGGAGAGAGACTGCCTCCGTCAGCCAGGTACGCGTTGCCTCGTCGGTGCACCAAAGTTTGAGGACCCCGTCCGCGTGCACGGGTTTTCCGGTGAACGCTGGAGCGGGGAGTTTGGGGGTTTTGGTCGACCAGGCATCACTCAGGATCTTCTTTTGGAGCTCCCGGAGTACCTGGTCCACCATCTCCTTCGGCAAGCCCGCCGCTTGGCGGCAGGCGGCTTCCCCGTACTGCCTCTGGCCTTCGTGCACCCATCGCTTCTGAGCGTGGGCTGCGCGCTGGTCACATTGCTGGGACCTGCGACGGCAGCCTGCTCAGCTGTTTTAGTGGAGGCAGCACCGGCAGCAGCAGCGGCTTGTTCAGCCTTCCGCCTAATTGCCATGCGCTGTCTCTTGCTTTTGTTGTTTCTCTTTTTCTTCGTGGAACTGGTAGCAGCGGGGCCACTCGGTTGTGTGGTGGGCGGGCGTTGGACAGGACCGGTGGTCTTGCCCTTACCCTTGCCCTTACGGTGACTCACCACTTGCCGGCCCGCGAAGGAGGAGTCATCTTCCCGCTTGATCTCAAACGGGCTGACGATTGTAAGGACGGGACCAGTACTAGCGTTAGCCAGCGCTGAAGTCACGTCCTTGGGGGATGGTTTGACACCTGCAGCCGGGGCCACGGCGTCGACCATCTGTATGGTTTTGGTTGTGGCGGCGGGAACAGCTTTCGCCGTCCCCGTCGCGGTTGGGGTAATGAAAAGGATTTCGGTATCCATACGTTTACTTAAAGACTTCATACCTCTGGCTTCCCACCCTCCATGGCACCCGCCACCAAAAGACCATTCAATGATAAGAAAAATATAGACACTAATTCAATGAATACAGATTTAAATAAACTTTCCCAATGCCAATTTCACTGAGCCTAATATATTTTACAAAAGTATTTTCCCTAATACATAATCATCGTCTTCATCACCATAAGAAGCCTAAATCCATTAAAATAGTCGGCAAATTACAGCACCCAAAACAACTATAGCATCCCCATTTCGTATAATTGAAACATTCATAAATTAAATAAAGGACCCCCGGACTGTTAGAAATTTTCAATTGAAAAACGATTTTAATTCAACTAATGTAGCATCGTTATCTTTCGACGACCATCTTTAATAATAATGTCTGACAGTTTGCGCCATTTTGTTCGAGATGAATCAAATCTATCTGTTTTGATAGATTTTTTTGTAATTATTAGTTCATCTATAAAATAAATTTTCTGTTAAAGAAGATGGGGGATGAAATATAAATTTTCAGACTTTCGTTCACATTGAAAGAAAAAGCATTTATAGCAATATAGCAAACATATATTTGACCACTCGGTTCCACGCTACAGTCACCAAGCCTTACGTGCTGTGAAAGACTTGTTTTTAAGGTAGAAAAAAACTATTGTAAGATTAGTAGCGAAAACTGGCTGAGATCATTAGCATGTTTTACTGTTGCTACGATAACAGATCGGGATCGCTTAAACTCGAACTGCTTAAGGAGAGTAGTTCGTGTTTAGCCGGGTTAGGAATCTTTTCGACTCGATCGACGTTCATCACAATGTTTGACCCGTTTCAAAATCATATTGTTTCACTACAAGTTTTTCTGAAGTCTACGAAACAAATGATCCCAATATGAGTTTCAGTGTTTTTTACGACATAATTAGGTCTTTTTATGATATTTGTTTCCCAACTGTAAAAATTAAAGTCTCGGCGGTTAAACGACCAAAATGGATTAGTCGAGGTATTAAAGTCTTCAGTAAAAAAAGACGCGCTCTTTTATGGAACTATAGATTAACACCAAATGATATTACTAAGACTGCCTTCCAAAAGTTCTCAAAGAGATATCAGCGTATTATAAAATTGACAAGAAGAGCACAAAACAGCTACTTAGTTAAATCTAGCATTAACAAGGCTAAGCAACTTGGCAAGTGATAAGTAGTATAAAGCCTAATGAGCCAAAAATCGATATAAGCCATATTAACGTAAATAACACGTCCATAAAAAGCACTAGAATGATAGCACAATACTTTAATAACTATTTCATAGATCTAATACAACCGAATAGCGCTTGCCAATAATATACTAAGATAATCTTCACTCATTTAAGTCTATGTTTATGCAACCAACTTTACCTGCAGATATTTACAGCATAATACGCAATCTAAAAACAACAAATAGTACGGGTTTCGATAATATCCATACAAAGATTGTAAAGTCAGTAGCTCCCATTATTGCATCCGTATTAAGTGACATAACAAATAATTGCATACAAAACGGTGTATTTCCATAAGCACTAAAAATGACTATTATCAAACCACTACATAAAAAGTGCGATAAAACTCAAATGTGTAAGTATCGCCCTTTAGCATTGCTTCCAATTTTCTCAAAAGTCATTGAAAAAGTCATATATAATAGTCTCAATGAATGTTTAAAGTGCCTTTTAGATATTGTAAGACTCTCTTCGCGGCTATCCAATGAGTCTTGTTGTATGAACTGACTCAGGTAACCAGTCGCGTATGCAATGTCTGGACGAATATTAACACTCAGGAACATGAGGCAACCAATTAATTCTTGATAGGGATATATTTCTAGATTATGATCACTATCACTGCTGGAACTGACCTCTAGTTTTTCAGATATTGGAGTTGTACAAGTTTTACAATTCTCTATTCCAAACTTTTGTAAAAGATTATTTATATAACTTTTCTGATGTACTTTTATTTCATAATTTTTCCTGATTATATTTAAACCAAGATAATAGCTTAAATAGCCCAAATCTTTTATTGAAAAACATTTTTTCAAGTCATTTTTAACAATGTAACACGTCTTGTCTTTTCTATAAAAAAGAATTATGTCGTCGACAAAGACTGCAACTATAACCAACTCATTTCTAAAAAGTTTGGTATACACACATGGTACAGATGGAGTTTTCACAAAACTAAAAGACGATAAAGTTTCATCTAACTTTATATTCCAGGCACGTGGAGCTTGTTTAAGTCCATACAGGGATTTTTGTAAGAGACACACTTTGTTCTCCATACCCTTCACTTTAAAACCTTGAGGTTTAATTAACTATTAACCATTTAAAAATGCAGTGTCAACGTCCAAGTGACGCATTTTCAAACCCAATTCAGATGCGAGAACCAGTAGAGTACGTAAAGAGAAGTGCCGCACGACAGGAGAAAATGTCTCAAAATAGTCTACACCTGGCGTCTGGGTGAATCCCTTAGCAACTAATCTTGCTTTGTACTTCACAACATTTCCTGATGGATCTTTCTTTAACTTATAGACCCATTGGTAGCGCCATCTACCTTTCCATCGAGAACTAATCACATCAAAGTAAATCGTTCCACGCTTGCTTGTCCAATGCAAGCGATGCCTTATGTTTCCGTCCCTGTCTATCCCATCCCCTAGAAAGGGCACGCCTTTCGCGGATTGGTCGCCGCGTTCATCGACGCGAGAAACAGTCTAGAATAATCCGCGTCGCGACAAACTGTACCGCACCGCCATAATTTTACCGCTCCCGCTTTATGCCAAAAACCTAACAAAACCACCCGCGAGTGAAAGCGATTTGTGTAGTGGAGTGATTCAAACAGCTTCAGGATTCTCGAAGACACCAGGAGGCTGCCATTTGCAAGGAAAGCGGACTGACGTACAAGGTAAGGCGTGTTCCCACATCCCGTCTATTCGTCTCCTATCCTTTCCATGATCCCATTTACATTCACTTCGTCACTTCCAAGTCGATAAGAACCCAAATCCTACAGTCCACCATATTAATAGTTTTCCCAAATCGACTACGGTTTCGGTGTAACGCCGAGCCATTTTTTTGGTCCTTCGAGCCGGATTCATTTACGTTTTATACGTAAAACCTCGTTATATCTATATACCTAGGCAGTTATAGCACCTAGCTATACTCCTAGTCCATTCACATAACCGTCACATGGATGTTTTTGCACGCATCAGTAGGTATTATACTTTTATGTAGCTACCTACTTACCCAATTATTATTTCTGGAACTATCATAGTTGTCTTGTAAATCTCATATTTCAAGCAACTTTTAATTCCACCGCTTTAAAGTGTTGCCTAGGTACTTAGGTAAAATAATAGGTACTTTATATACTCTTTTTTAGTTTCGGTCTCATTAGCTTATACTTACGTAAGCATGTCACAACAAAAGAAGTCACGCGTGTCGGAAGACAAAGAGATGACAATCTTAGAAGCAAAACGTAATATTCTATTTGAGTGCATTCAAAACATTTACGAGCGTTCAAAGACCGCAGCCGTTTCTGATAGTAATAGGGAATCATTCCTTAGTTATTGTATGACAGTAGATAATATTCGAACAGATTTTCATAAGTTGTTAGACGATTATAACACAAGATTACTTTCTATCAATCCTGATGAACAACCGAATTATCAGGCGTACACCTCATTCGAAGATCTTTATTGTATTATTAAGCGTATACAATCGCAATTGGAGGGTAAATATTCGGCACAGCCCGTTGCAGCGGCCCGCAAACCGAGATTACCGCCAATCGAGATTATGTCGTTTGACGGAGATATACGAAATTGGCCGTTATTCTATGCGAGTTTTAAGTCCACAGTGCACGATAATGGTTCTCTGACAGATGCTGACAGGTTGTACTATTTAATAGGTAAACTGTCACCGAAGGCCCAGTCCGTATTTGCAGGTGTCACACCCAGTGCTGAAAATTATCAGATCATATTTCAGTCACTACTTGATAGATATCAAGACACGTGCGTCCTAGCGTCTACTTACTTTGACCAAGCTTTAAATCTTGAACTGTCCGGTGCCGCGTCTGTCTCGAATTTCCAGCTGTTTATAGATAACTTCGTAACCGCGGTTAATTCTCTTAGGAACTTAAAATTGGAAGATCTTTCCGACTTTATGTTGCTTCAACTCGCTTTAAAAAAGTTTGACACTGAAACAATTCGTGCTTTCGAGATGACGGAACGCAATAATAAAATACCTACACTAGATAGTTTTATTTCGTTCATCAAAGATCAGTGTCGAATATTTCATAATACACAGTCTAGTTCACCTAGCCCGTCTAATACTAACAACAGTAAACAAAGGTCGAATAAAGCGCGAGATAGTAACAATAACTCGGTCCCTAATCCACAATCTTACGTAACATGCTCGGAATCTAATAAAATTAATTCACAGAAGTGTCTGTGTAGTAATATAGTGCACGACCATTTCTACAAGTGTCCCGCCTTCAATTGTTTAAATCCGACTGCTCGTTTCAAGTGCGTGAAGGACAACAGAGCTTGCATTAATTGCTTAAGTATAAAGCATAAAACTAGTGATTGTTCTAGTAAGACGAGATGTCGTTCATGTAATAAACGACACCACTCATTGTTGCACTTTGATAAAAGTAGTCCGTTGTCAAGCCAAGCCGCTAACCTTGACACACTTACGTCGCAGGTGCAGGCTACGATAACTGCGCCTCCCACGATTCAGAATGAAATATCGTTGTGTACGACATTCATCGCGCGGGCGACGCGCACGCGAGGACGGCACTCGTACATCTATAATGATCCGCGCAGGGCCAAAACGCAGTGTACGGCGTCTAAGACGGTACTGTTAGCGACAGCGCAAGTTAACGTTTATGATGTTAATGGGTCGCCGCACATGGTACGTTGTCTACTCGATAGCGCGTCTCAGACCAATTTAATAACATTGGAATGTTTCAAACGCCTCGGATTGTGGAATAACCTTAGAAATACTAGTTCAGTGGTTAAAGGAATCGGCGGGTCAGAAAAACATTGCAAGGGTTCCGTAGATATTAAAATACATTCGCGTTTTGATAGGGATATTAATTTTAACATTTCTTCGCTTATCGTGGAGCGTATCACGGACGCATTGCCGAACGCTATTGTAGACGTAGCATCACTCACTCACCTCGTGTCATTGCCGCTGGCAGACGCGGAGTTTGCGAATCCGGCAGACATTGATCTTTTAATCGGAGCTTCAATAATTCCGCACTTGCTACTAACTAAAATAGTACGTAGTGAGCGATATGATTTACCGCCCGCTATTGAGACGGTATTTGGGTATGTGATTATGGGTACCGTACCTACGTTACATACTTCTCATTATATAACGTCTTGTTGTTGTTCTGTTCTTCAAGAAATCAAGGTGTGTGCTAAAACTGTGTGTAAGATAAAGGACTAATTAGCTATGCTATGCTATGCTACGCCATGCTATGCTATGCCATGCTATGCTATGCTATGCTATGCTATGCCATGCTACGCTATGCTACTCTATGCTACGCTATGCTACGCTATGCTACGCTATGCTACGCTACGCTATGCTACGCTATGCTACGCTATGCCACGCTATGATACGCTATGCTACGCTATGCTATGCTATGCTACGCCATGCTACGCTATGCTATGCTATGCTATGTTACGCTATGCTACGCTATGCAACGCTATGCTATGCTATGCTATGCTATGCTATGCTATGCTATGCTATGCTATGCTATGCTACGCTATGCTATGCTATGCTAAGCTACGCTACGCTACACTATACTACACTACACTTCCGCTTTGTATATGGATGACATTGCCTGTAGTGTCATATCCGCTCCGCTAGCAATTTCGCTTTGTGAAGAGCTTATTCAGCTTTTCAAGCGAGGCCAAATTGATCTTGTCAAATGGACAAGCAACTCTAAGGAGGTTCTCGCACGCATACCAGATTCTCATAAAGCTTCTCCAGACATTGAGTTTGAGAAGTCTGTACCGCATAAAGTTCTCGGTTTACGCTGGAACAAATCCTGTGATAGTTTTCGGTTTGACGTCTCACCACCAGATGATAAGTGCACCAAACGCACTATACTGTCCACATTGGCTCGACTATGGGACATAATGGGTTTTGTGGCTCCCACAATTTTGTACGCCAAGCTCTTGATCAAAGAACTTTGGCTATCAAAGTGTGAGTGGGATGAAACACCCCCTGACCATATTGTCGCCGCTTGGAGCCAGCTTTGTATTGAGCTTACCGCGCTCAATCAAATTACTACTATGCGTCATCTTGGGTTGGTAGATGGATGTACCATCAACTTAATTGGTTTCGCTGACGCCAGCGAGCGTGCTTACGGCGGAGTCGTATATCTGCAAGTCCGCATTGGTTCTAACTACTCGGTGCAGTTAGATTGCGCCAAGTCTAAGGTCACGCCTATTAAAACCATTTCGGTCGCGAGGCTGGAGTTGTGCGCGGCCCTTTTGCTGTCTCAGTTGCTTCGCAAGGTTCAAGACACAGTTTTGCCTCACTACCCTATTAATAAAATATACGCATTTTCTGACTTCAAAGTAGTCCTCGCTTGGATTTATTCATCTCCTCACCGCTGGCAGACTTTTGTCGCCAACCGCGTTAGTAAATTAATTGAACTTGTTCCCGCTACTTGTCTCAATCACGTCGCGGGTTATCGTACTCGTCTTCAGGAAGAACTTTCTATAGATCATATTGACTGGAAGTTTATTCCACCAACATCACCACATTTCGGTGGATGTTGGGAAAGCATGGTCAAAGTAATTAAAACGCATCTCTTCAAAGTTATAGGTCAACAGATCCTCTCTTATGAAGAGCCTTTAACTGTCCTTGCACAATGTCCTTGCACAAGTCGAGGCACTGATCAACTCGCGTCCATTCACGGCATTGAGTAGTGACCCTGCAGAACCATTCGCGTTAAGCCCGGCACATTTTTTGAACACAGTGCCATTATCGTCATTTCCGGCTCCTGAAGCAGACTCTTCAAGCTTGCTCCAGAGACAAACTCTGCTGGATAAACTCATGCAGTCGTTCTGGCGGCGCTGGCGTGCGGAATATCTACACCAGCTTCAGGCTAGATCCAAGTGGAATAGTCCTGCATCCCCTATACAGGAGGGTACGTTAGTCGTCATAATACATGATAATGCTCCGCCGCTTTCATGGCCGTTAGCCATTGTAGAGAAACTGCATACTTCCAAGGACGGTACAACCCGCGTTGTTACCGTGAAAACCGCTAAGGGGAGCTACGTGCGCCCTGTTGTACGTCTCTGTCCGCTTCCAACTCAGTGAGATCTAGCCTGAAGTTGGATCTACCTCTTAGTTTAAGTATTTAGTTTGTAGTTTTCGCTATTATTGCGTTTGTAGTTTTCGCTAAAGTTAATTTAGACTAATTTTATTATCATATCGCTGTTTTAGCCTATTGATGGGTTATGCGGTAGTACACCCAACATAATTAAGTTCAATTCTATTTCTTTTAAAGGCAACCCTTTAGGGCCGGGGGGATATGGTAGCGCCATCTACCTTTCCATCGAGAACTAATCACATCAACGTCAATCGTTCCACGCTTGCTTGTCCAATGCGAACGATGCCTTTTGTTTCCGTCCCTGTCTATCCCATTCCCTAGAAGGGGCACGCCTTTCGCGGATTGGTCGCCGCGTTCATCGACGCGAGAGACAGTCTAGAATAATCCGCGTCGCGACGAACTGTAACACACCGCCATAATTTTACCGCTCCCGCTTTATGCCAAAAACCTAACAAAACCGCCCGCAAGTGAAAGTGATTTGTGTAGTGGAGTGATTCAAACAGCTTCAGGATTCTCGAAGACACCAGGAGGCTGCCATTTGCAAGGAAAGAGGACTGACGTACAAGGTAAGGCGTGTTCCCACACCCCGTCTATTCGTCTCCTATCCTTTCCATGATCCCATTTATATTCAATTCCTCACTTCCTAGTCGATAAGAACCCAAATCCTACAGTCCACCATATTAATAGTTTTCCCAAATCGACTACGGTTTCGGTGTAACGCCGAGCTACCCATTTACATGGGATTAGAATTAGAATTGGTATTCGTTTATTTGCCAGAATGTAGTACATACAATAGATGTTGGTAATTACATTAATGGTTCTGTACATCCTACCATAACAATGGTGTGCAAAAGGGTCTTATTATATAATTTTACATTAAACAATTTATTAATATTAGAAAATTATAGATTGACAATAATTACTTAGGTATAGCATTAAACAAATACAAAATTGCCGATATTGGAGTTGCTTAGATAGAAAACAGTTAGAAATTATTAATAAAATTGTGTCAACGATGAACATCATAAACTAAAATAATAACAATAAGGCTTTATTTCATTCCATAAAGGCCTGCTTCCATTACAATACGTGCTGCTTAATAAAACGGATAATTAAAATAAAATTAAATTAAAATTAAATCATAATTAAACCAAATTCAAATTCAAACTAAATTATAATTAAATTAAAATCAAACTAAACTAAAACTATAATACGTCACAATAATATTATATTAAACTGTATATTATTATTTGAATGTCATATATTCGTTGAGGTCATAAAAACATTTATCCAGAAGCCATTTCATGAGTCTAGTCTTAAATATTGTCAAGAGAAGCTCTTTGAATACATTCGGTAATTTGTTATAAATTTTGATAGCATTTACATATGAATTCCTTTTAAAATTTCTAGATTACAGTAGGGTTGGTACAATTTATGCTTATTTCTAGGAATTACATTTCTTTTTGACACTTGTGATTGAAGTTCATAGTATTCCGAATGTTGTTTAATAAATATGCAAACTTCTTTAATATACATACAAGCTAGTGGTAAAATACGTAATTTTTTAAATATGGGTTTACAGCTATCCATAAACCATGCCCCGATAATAGCTTTACGCATTTCTTTTGTACACGGAATACTTTTTCAAATTCGACCGAATTTCCCCACAACAAGAGAACAGATGAGACATACCCATGATATGCAATAAGTGCTGCTTCTGGTGATACTGTATTCCGAACTTTTTTATAGCATATACAAATGAATTAAGCTTGTCACAGATGTTCTCAAATTTTGCCTTCCAACTACAATTTCTATCCAGCATAATACCTAGTAACTTTGCTGTATCAGCTTCTTCTATGTTTTTATTATTATAAACTACATTTAAATCTATTTGACTACGTTTGTATGTTTGAAGTTGAACCAGTTTAGTTTTTTCTAAGTTGATCTTTAGATTATTAATATTAAGCCAGTCAATAACACTTTTAGGTGCATCGTTTATTTCTTGCTCATAAGTATTTATATTTTCACATTTCACGACTAGTGTTGTATCATCTGCAAATAGCGCAGTTTTATGATGGGTGAAATTAGGCAAATCATTGATGTACATCAGGAACAAAAACGGTCCCAAAACACTTCCTAGCGGAACACCAAACTTATTATTTTAAATTTAGACTTATAGTGCATCTTGTTATTGTTGTGGATTTTGTTATTTCGATGCATTGAGTTCTGTCTAAAAGGTAACTCCTAAGCCATTCATTAGCATTCCCTCTTATGCCGTATCTGTTTAATTTATGTAGAAGTATCTCATGATGAACGAAATCAAAAGCTTTGCTCATGTCAAGGAATATTGCACTTACTGGTTTGTTTTTATTGATAGCTTCAGTTATTTCTTTAATGAGATCAAAGCATGCTAACAATGTGGAACTATTTTGCCGAAAACCAAATTGTTCTTCTTTTAATATGTCGAATTTTGTAATGAAATCATCACCATCATCATCAGCCTTTAACAGTCCACTGCTGGACTAGGCCTCTCCTTTGAAAGGAGGAATTGGCCTACTACACCACGCTGGCCAAACGGGTTGGTATAGGGTTTGTATCAAGTTTTCCTTCTCTTACAGTGCTGTTCTCTGCATAGTATGCTCCCTCTGTCTTATGTCACCCATGGGATGATATGGGGTGGTGATATTCCGTATTCTTAATCCGTTACCACATGGGAAACATAGAGTCGTTTAAAATTGCTTTCTCGAATACCTTGGAGAGTATTGGTATTAGTGTAATCGGACGATAATTGTTCAGATCCGTTACTTCCCCTTTTTTAAATAAGGGCTTAACTATTGATTTTTTTAAAGCGCATGGAAAAGTTCCTTCCTCAAAGGAAATGTTAGTTAAAGGGCTCAAGGGTTCACAGATGTGCTTTGAACAGGCCTTGATAATTTTTGTATTAATGCCGTCAATTCCTGCGGATGCTGTATTATTAAGATTGTTAATAATACGATACATTTCCATGGCTTCATTTGGTTTTAGGAATATTTTATTGAAATTGACACTTTCCATGGTCTTATTTATGTCAGTTATGTCAATACTAAAGTTAGTGTTATGTGTTAAATTTATATAAAAATCATTAAATGTTTCGCTTATTTCTATTGGATTATTATATATCTTATCGCCACGAATGATTGTCTTTATGTCTGTTATTATACTATCTTACCCTACATTTTCATTTATAATTTCCCGTACAGCTTCACATTTGTTTTTTTTATTATCTATGTATTTCTTGCTCTGTATCTGTTGCGATTTATGAATGCATTTTTTTAAAACTCTAGTATAGTTTTTGTAGATTTTATTGTTCCGTTTTTTCTCTGAACTGTTATGTTTATATTTTAGATATAGAAATCTTTTTTTGCACACTAGATTTCTTTATTCCTCTTGTAATCAAAGAGGTTGATTTCATATTCTTATTTCTTTTGACTTTAATAAAAGGAAAATGTAACTCATAGAAAAGTGACAATCTTAATATATAAAATCCTTGCGTTACTGACTGACTGACAGACACGCTACAGCCGAAACTATTGGGTGAAGGAAGCTGAAATTTGGCATGTATGTTCCTTGGGGATCGTAGGGGTGCACTAAGGAGGGATTTCCCGAAATTCCCACGGGATCGGCCAAAACGGGTAAATTAAAAAAAATGCAGGCGTAGCTGCTGGCGTCCTCTAGTATTTCATAAAATTCTTGGAATGACTGGTTGAAGTTAGTGTTACTATATACATGTGAAAAACTTAAAGAAGAGATATTGTTACAAAATTTCGCAATATTATCATTACTATAATCTCTTATTTGATCATACCAAGTTCTCTTTTCACATTCAACGCGTGTTTTTATACTTAAAGTTTGTCCTAAAGCGAGGTGGTGGACTTCACCAATAACATTTCGTTTTATATTGCTAGCAAACTGATCAATACATTCTGAATTTCGTGTTGGGGATTTAATATGAATTTTCATATTGCAATCTTAATATATAAAATTCTTGCGTTACTGACTGACTGACAGACACGCTACAGCCGAAACTATTGGGCGCAGGAAGCTGAAATTTGGCATGTATGTTCCTTGAGGACCGTAGGGGTGCACTAAGAAGGGATTTCCCGAAATTCCCACGGGATCGGCCAAAACGGGTAAATTAAAAAAAGGTGCAGGCGTAGCTGCTGGCGTCTTCTAGTTTTTTAATAAGCTTATTAAGCATAGACAGCTTTTACTAGGTTTGAGCATGTCAAAATTCTAATCTCTATATTATTACTTTCTTAGCACGATGTGTTATGCGTAGAAGCATCTGTTCAAGCTCTTCGATAAATATATAGGGGTTACTGCTTGGAGTTCTGTAGATACAAATGATAATAATTTTTTGTGATGATCACTCTATACCTGTACATTCAAAACAATGGTTACAAGCTAAATCGTTTAAAGTTGAGAGAGGCTTGAATTCAATACAATGTTTTATGAGTATGCATGAGCCTCCTCGTTTGGTTTGGCGACTGTATGATGAAGCTAGTCTATAACCTGGTATTTTTAATAAGTTTTCATTAACTTTTTCTATAAAAGTTTCTGTAAGACATACAATGCTAATTTCCTTATTATTCTGGGAGAACTCTGATAATATTAAAAATATATTTTCACTTTTATTTATTGCCCCTGCGATGTTTTGATGCAGTAGTGTCAGACCATATTCAGTTTTATTGACGAAAAAACTTTGTGTTTTGTGTAACTATACTAAACAATGAACCATTTATTGCGGGTTGAAGTTTGGGCTGTGAGAAGTAGTATGGCATTGTACCTTTTTTAGGAATTGATTTAGATTGTGTCTCAGATATAGGAGTCTCTGTCTGTCTCTGGTATTTGAGTGTTACACTGAGATACACTTTTCAAAAATTTTATTTGATTATTCTTAGTAGTTTAGCTCTTTTTTAAGTTCCATGCACTCATAGTTAAGATTTGCCACTTCTTTGTGAGCAATAACCAATTCATTTTGTAGATAAGTGACACTCTGTTTTAATTCCTGTATCTCCTCTTCTATAATTCTTCACAAGAAAATGAGTTCAGTAGCGTTTCGTCCATTATAAAATCGGCTTCGTCTAATTCTGACTTTCTCCTTTGAGGTCTGCTAATAGTAATATTATTACTATTTGTTGGCATGATTATAGTTTATTTTGTTATAATGCCCTCTATCGCGGTGTAGTCACAACTCGTTGGTGGTTATTCGGTCTAGTATTGGAGGATCGATAAGAGTTCGGTAAGATGATAATAGATGGCGCAGTTATAAGTTTTTATAATTTTCATACTTTTATTCTGCCATCTACCGAGGAGTAGTACTAATCAAGTGACAAATTTTAATACGATTGTTGCAACGGTGTGTTATCAGCTTTAGTTTCAATTTATCTTGGATCTAGCACTTTATTTCGAATGTTTTACTGATGAGATGTACTCACTGATGTGTGTGCCTGCTGTTTTCGTTCGTTCTTTATTAATAAAACATTATTTGACGACCGGTTGGCGCCGCGGGAGTGTATGCGACTGCTACGTCGCAGGTCGCGGGTTCGATTCCCGCTCAAGTCAAACATTTGTGTGCATGAACATGGATGTTTGTCTTGGTCTGGGTGTTTCTATGTATAATATGTATGTATTTACAAAAAAAAAGTATATATGTATGTTTATCCATTATCTAGTACCCGTAGTACAAGCTTCTGCTTAGTTTTGGACTAGATGGTGTTGTGTGAATGTAGTGGAATATTATTATTATTATTATTATCTTTCCTCCAAACACAATCCAATCTTGCCGTCACAAAAACATCACGCAAAAGACATTATTACAGTTTTTTTTGCAGAGATAACGATATCACAGGTGTATGTTGACTATTTGAGCACTTTAGTTCTAGTTATAGTCAAAATAAAAGTAAAAAATCATTTATTCATCTAGGTCACAAGGCGACGCTTAAGAACGTCAAAATTTTAAAGTAAATTACTAATGCTTCTACATTTACATTGACTGCCTCGTTCCCAAAGCAATAGGTAGAACCACGAGAAAGAACGGGCAATAAAACTCATGGCCACTCTTTTTAATCGCCAGTGTTATGGTACATATTTTGTTTTTGTAAGGAGCTGCAACTGTTCCACATTGTAATTAATTACTTGTAAATAGTAAATAAGAACATACATAACACTTATACAAATATGCAGTTACTAAATTAAGTGCTGTAGTAGTTTTCCAATGTGAATCTTGTGTAACAGGAGCATCCACTTACGCCTTATAATGTAGGCAACTCGCGATCATGTTCAGAACTATGGTGGAAAAGTATGTTACAGAAAGTGACGGCATACGAATACACGAAAATTACAAAAACGTTAGTATCCAACCCATGATAACGAGTTATCTTCAAAGTCAAAGTCAAAGTCAAAATCATTTATTCATCTAGGTCACAAGGTGACGCTTATGAACGTCAAATTTTAATGTACATTACTTAATGCTTCTACATTTACATTTACTGCCCATTCGCAAAGCAATAGGTAGAACCACGAGAAAGAACGGGCAATAAAACTCGTGGCCACTCTTTTTAATCGCCAGTGTTATGTTACATATTTTATTTTTGTAAGGAGCTGCATCTGTTTCACATTGTAATTACTTACTTGTAAACATTAATTAGGAACATACATAATACTTAAATAATTAATGCAGTTACCAATTTAACTGCTGTAGTAGCCTTCCAGTGTGAATATTATGTAACAGGAGCATCCACTTACGTCATATAATGCACATGACCATGTTCATAACTATGGTGGAAATATATGTTACAGAATTGACTGTATATGAATACACAAAATTACTAAAACATTAGTTTACAGCCCATAATCACGAGTTATCTTCATTTTACAGTGCAGTAAATCTTTAATAAAATTCACTAATTTTATTAAAGATTTACTGCACTGTAAAATGAAGATAACTCGTGATTGTTCCACTGAACAACAATGCAAATGTAAATGTAGTACCTAAGTTAAATGACCTAATAATACATGAACAGTAATTTAAAAGAACTAGAAATATTATATTAAGATTAACTGAAAAATACAAAGTATCTATATAATTTTAATTAGGTATAAAGATCATGAGTTGTCTAGCGTAAGTGACCAGCTATCCTTATCACTGAAATAATCATTTATAGTATAATAACCTGTCTTAATAAGGCAGTCTTTTATTTTAGTTTTAAATGTACTAAGTGGTAATTCTAAAAAAACTAATTGTTTTTTTATTGTATATACGAATACCTAGCCCTACAAAAGAATTATTAACTTTATGTAAACGATAATAAGGGGCATATAACGTATGCCTGTTTCGAGTATTTATGTTATGTATATCGCTTATTGTGGTAAATAAACCTATATTTTGCCTAATGTACAAAATATTAGCAAATAAAAATTGCGAGGCTACTGTAAGAATTCCTATAGACTTAAAGCGTTCACTAAGAGTATCTTTTGCACCTAACATGTATATTGCTCTTACCGCTCGTTTTTGTAGAACGAAGATATTCTGAATATCCGCAGCTTTGCCCCATAACAAAATGCCGTAGGACATAACACTGTGAAAATAGCTAAAATAAACTAAACGAGCCGTGTCGATGTCAGTAAGTTGCCTAACTTTTCTGACGGCATACGCAGCAGAGCTTAGCTTTCCTGCAAGACATGCTATATGTGCTCCCCATTGTAACTTATTATCTAATGTAATACCTAGGAACACTGTAGAGTCTACTGTGTCAAGTTCCTCCCTATCTAGCATAATATTAGGTCCCAGTTGTCTACCCCACACACACTTCATCTAACACTGTAGCAAATTTTAATAAAATTCGTGGAACAACAATGAAAATGTAAATGTAGTAAGTTGAATGACCTAATAATACATGAATATTAAATTAATAGAACTAGAGATATTATATAAAAAAACAAGACTGAAAAGCAAGGTATCTATATAAATTCAAAATAAGCAAGAGTTGGCTAGTGTAAGTGACCATCTATCCTTATCACTGAAATAATCATTAATGGTATAATAACCTTTCCTAATAAGGCAGTCTTTTATTTTACTTTTGATCATACTAAATGGTAATTCTAAAAGACTAATTGGTATTTTATTGTATATACGAATACCTAGCCCTACAAAAGAATGATTAATTTTATGTAAACGATGATAAGGGGCATATAACTTATGCCTGTTTCGAGTATTTATGTTATGTACATCACTTTTTGGAGTAAATAAAGCTATATTTTGCCTAATATACAATATATTAGCAAATAAAAACTGCGAGGCTACTGTAAGAATCCCTATAGACTTAAAGCGTTCCCTAAGAGTATCTTTTGCACCTAACATGTATATTGCTCGTACCGCTCGTTTCTGTAGAACGAAAATATTCTGAATATCCGCAGCTTTGCCCCATAACAAAATGACGTAGGACATGACACTATGAAAATAGCTAAAATAAACTAGACGAGCTGTGTCAACATCAGTAAGTTGTATAACTTTTTTGACAGCATACGCAGCAGAGCTGAGCTTACCTGCAAGACATGCTATATGTGCACCCCATTGTAACTTATTATCTAGTGTAATGCCTAGAAACACTGTCGAGTCAACTGTGTCAAGTTCCTCCCTATCTAGCCTTATATTAGGCCCCAGTTGTCTAACGTTAGGTAAAGCAAATTTAACGCATTTAGTCTTTTTAGAATTAAGCACTAGGTTGTTTGCTGTAAACCATTGTGTAACCTGTATAAGTGCATTATTTACATCATCAAATTGATTCCTGTTCCTATCTACTTTAAAAATAAGTGACGTATCATCTTGTGACGTCGCTGTGACGTCGAGAGGACACCACCTGTCGGCCGCTTGTACCTCCGCCCCACTGCACTGCGAGCTCCTATAAAAGCGGACGCGTTGGCTTCGCACACCCTTTTTCCGGCGGCTGCGAGACGAGTTAAGTCAACCAACTCTCCTGGACGAACGGGCAGCAGGATTCTCCACTTCAACCCACCCCATCGCCGAACCACGCGACCCTGTGTAAATTTTCTTTAATATCATATAAATAGTAATATTTTTCATTAAGGTAACGCTTGCTAAATGCTGTCTAAAATTAATTGGCAATTAAATCAATTTTTATTGTAACATTTAACCACGTTTCTCATTTAAACACACCCTAGTAGGGATAGCGTAACAGCGGACACCTGAAGGTCCTTTTTACGTTACAATCTGCAAAAAGAACGACATCACAGATGTTTTTTAAATAAAAAGGTAAGTCATTAATATATACAAGGAATAGAAAAGGACCTAAAATAGAACCTTGTGGAACGCCCAACTGTATAGGTAATTTCGAGGATGTAGTCCCATTTACATCGACGCACTGAAATCTTTGCCGCAGGTACGACTCAACAACACAAAGTGCGATTTCCTCTACGCCTTAGTGGCGGAGCTTACGCAATAGTGTGTCGTGATGAACGCAATCAAATGCTTTTGAGAGGTCACAGAATACTCCGATAGCATTTTCAGATGACTCCCAAGCATTATAAACGTGTTTTATGAGAGCAACACCCGCATCAGTAGTGGATCTACCTTTAATAAATCCGTATTGATCTTTATGAAGCAGACTATTTAAATTAAAGAGTCTTAGTAGCTGCTTTAATAAAATCTTTTCAAATATTTTACTAAATGCCGGCAAGATAGAGATGGGCCTGAAATTATTTACGTTATTTTTACTGCCAGATTTGAATAAAGGTATGATTTTACTTAATTTCATCAAATCCGGAAATACGCCTAAGTCAATTATAGAGAGGTAAGGCGCAACAGTCTCAACTATAGTACCTAAAATTTTAGTTGAAATGCCCCAAAAGTCACCGGTATTTTTAATATTAATTGAATTATATGCGATCAATATATCTCGCGGGGTAACGTGCTCGAATCTAAACACGCTCTTGCATTCAGTTACACTGCTAAGAAAAACAAATTCCAGCGTCTAAAGATGATGATTGTAAAGAGCTAGTAGTTGTTAAAGGTATGCTCGCAAATAAACTATTGAACATATGCGCTACTTGAGTTTGATTGGTGACTAATAAATCGAGGGTTCACGGGCAAAATGTATTAACCGACATTTTTAAACTTTACAGGAGAGCGTTTTAAAGTTTCAATTTTACGAAAAAAAAATCGGTATAAAAAAAGTATAAGGTTATTAACGAAAAAGTGACCGAAGTTGGTTTCCATGACAAAAGCTGCATAATTGAGTATAGTTTTCATTTCTTTTAAGCTACTATTAATGGAAATAAAAGTCGCTTGATACAATATTACCCCAGTTTACTTTTATTTAGAAACAGGCTAAATTATATAAGTGCCATAAATTTCACAATACAGTTATAGGAAAAACGATTTAAGCGACACTCTTGCATTATTGTGTGTAAGGCTAAATATATGAACAACCATTGGAATACTAAAATAAAATCAGGCTAATCGGTTTAAGCAATCGAAATATCATAAAGTAGTTGCAGATTAAAATGATTTATGTAGCACTTTTCTCTAAAAGTAAATTGTTTTAAATAACAATTAATTTGTATGTATAATTAGGATTGGCGGTTAGATCAACATTAATTTGGACTATGGTTTATTTCCTACCAATGAAAAATCTAAAGAAAATTTTAAATAAAACAAATGCGTGTATAAAATCAGACAAGTGATCGTTTTTATTATAATAGTGGCCAAGGATTAACATTTTTCGCTATTTTTTTTTAAATATTCAGCTACAAGAAATACATACTTTTTTTTAGATACATTACACCCAGAAAAATCATCGTACTCATCACACCACAATTATTCCTGGATGATTTGATTCTGATAAGATATTTTTTTTGTTTAAAGTATTTTTGTCTGTTCATTTCCATATCCGTGGATGTCACTGTAAGCAGAAATTTCCAAAAAAGAATTTAGTTTACGCATGCCAATGTCATTGCTAAGCATGAAGCCCGGGGTTTGATTCCCACGTCGAGAACAGTGTTCTCAAGTTTTTCTATATAGAAATTCTCAGTAGCACCGCAGTCTAGAATTGTGCCTAGTAAGTGGCAACAGTGACATCCCATGTTTCATGTGATAATATAACTGATAAAAAAGTGTGTCAAATATCTATGCCCTCTACACTTCTACCTCTCCAGAGAAATACATATGTCAATTACTTAGTTTAGGACTTTAGATTATGTGTAATAACAGTCATCATTATCCTAGCATTATTCATGGTTGCATCCTCTGCTATTTTCTTAGGAGCCCAGGGCTCGATATCTTGTCGAACCTGATAAGGTGCAATATGTACCTACGGGATTCTATGGGATAACTATGTTCTTTGGTTAGACTAGTGTCAGGATATTTGAGGGTACTGACTCTCCGTACCGACTGTCAAACATCTTCATGACAGTCGGGACCGACGGCTTCACGCGCCCTCCAAAGTACTATACAAGCAATAATTTTCAGGTAAATACGCACATAACGTTAATAAGACTACAAGTTGTTCAAAGTTATTGGTGTGTGCCAGATTTCGAATCCGAGACCCTCTGCATTGCAGTCTGTTGGTATCACCCCTAGACTATCGCACTATCTGTGTTCAATTCAGTTGATAGCGCATACCTACACTTACATAGTCTCACGCCTGTAACCCCGAAGAGGTAGGCAGAGGTGTATTGCTACACCCACTTTTCGCCAGATTTATTTTATTCCCACGTAATAATTGGCGAGCCTATTGCCGTACCGGGCACATTCCAGAATCGGTGCTGTTACTGTGAATTTCCTTACAGAAAAACCCAATAACATATTGCCCGACCCGGGAATCGAACATGAGACTTCCCGATCCTACGCGCACATTTTTGCCGCAAGACCAACGAGGCAATCAGTAATAGTTCTGCTGATCATCATCCTCTTAGCGTCATCCCAGTTTCAATCTGGGGTCCACTTTCTAGTCTAAACGGATTTGGCTGAATATTAGCTTTTCCACAGAGCGACTGCCTGTCTGACCTCCGCAACCCGAAGGAATAGCGATATTCCACGGTTTATGCTAGTGTCAATTTATTTAGAAGGTACTGAGGCCCTGTAACGACTGTCAAAGATCTTCATGACAACCGGGACCGACGGCTTAACGTGCTCTCAGAGGCACGGGACAAGCGATAATTAACAATTCAATACACACACGCTCCGTGACACGCAGACTCTGATTGTGTCGCTCAAGCACAGGCCACGTCTCACTGCCATATAACAGGACATTTATAGTATTATATGTAGTTTATCCATTACAAACAAACAAACAAAAATACAAAATTTTCCTCTTTATTATATTATAAATAAATAATAATAATAATAAGTAATATAATATATAATTATATAGTGTAGATATAGATTATGCACTATTTTACGCCACAACAATGCAATATTTCAATAACCAGGTGATGATTTTGTCCAAATAACACATAACATGTCCATACTCGTACACGGTTCACGGCGACTGAAGCACCGTAGGGGCACGTGCGTTACTCACAGTGACGTAAATCAAAGACTCTGGCGCCGAAACGATACGTCTTAACCGACAACGGATAAACGATTTATACAAAATTTTGACTATCATAACGAATATAGATTTCCTAATTCCAGTAGAGTAAAAATGTTTTAACTTCCACCACTTAGAATACAATATGTCTGATGAGACGAGACTTTATTAATTCAGTTCAAGAAGAAGGATTTAGCCGGCGAGTATAAAGAATTTTTATTAAATATGAATATGATTTAAGTGCCTGTGTGTATTAATATCAGACGCATGGTAAATGGTTTAAGCGACATAAGGTATGGATTTCAGCAGCAGGCTAAATGTTTTAAGCGACATCAAGTATGAATTTCAGGTGCAAGCAAAATGCTGCAAGCGACAGTATGTATATATTTTAGGCGCAGGCAAGACGATTCAAACACCTTATCTTACCAAACTTATGCCGGGGAAAATAGCTCAAGTCAAAAACACTAAATATTTCGCCAGTATGAAGTCCATTTTTTCTTAAATTTTAAAAAAATGTTGTCGCTTCAATCAAAGGTACTCCAAACTGCCCCTAAATTTACTATTGTTTTAAGCGCCAAAAAAGTGCTCAGATCAGCACGAAACCGAGTGCAAACGACGCAGAAAAATCCGGCGATTCCGAATATGTATATAACTCAATATCGGCCAGGATGTCGCTTAATACATTTTGCCCGTGAACCCTCGAAATTGTTTTCTTTTAGTTCAAATTGGTTTTCCCGTGGTCGTGCTCTTCCTGTTTCATTATTTATAATTCTCCAAGTTTCTTTAATTACATTTGTTGAATGCTTAATTTTACTACTAATAAATTTTGATTTTGCCATAACACAAACTTGTTTAAAATTTTTTGAGTGGTTTTTTACATAATTTAGAAAAGGTGTGTCAAATCTATGTTGTTTCATACCATATAATTCAAACAATTTGGCTCTACTTCTGTATATACCTAGTTCTTATTGTTTTAATTTGAGCTCCAGTTTGTCGTTCAACCATAGACTGGAAGTGACAAAATCTATCCTTTACCTCTGTCTTTGAAGAAATAAAATATACAAATATAGTTCTCGAAAAATCATCTTTAAAAACTAAAAAGTATTTATTACCCTGTAAAGAGCTAACTGACATTGGTCCACAAAGGTCAGAGTGGATCAGTTCTAATATTGAAGTTGTTCTTTTATAAATAATCGGCTTAAACGGTTTTCGAGCTTGTTTCGCTTGAACTCAAGCAACACATGGATTTCTATCCACATCTTTATATCAATAACCTTATGACTATTTTTCAGCAGATTCATACGAACGCGACATAAATGACCTAAACGCTTATGCCATACCTGATACTTAGAAAATGAATCAGAGTGCACGTCATAGACTCTAAATTTAGAAAAATTTACGTCACAATCAAGTGTCTACAATCCACCACTGGGCGAGCCATGTAGAATCGCATCACCTGTAAAGGAGAAGGTTTTTGACAAACAAAGTCTCACGCCTATAACCCCGAAGAGGTAGGCAGAGGTGTATTTCTACACCCACTTTTCGCCAGATATACTTTAGTCCCACGTAATAAGGGGCGAGCCTATTACCGTGCCGGGCACATTTCCAGACTTCGTGCTGCTACTGAGAATTTTGTGACAGAAAAACCCTATAACACTGCTCGACCCAGGAATCGAACCCGGGACCTCCTGATCCCACGCGCACATTTATGCTGCGAGACCAACGAGGCAGTCGTATAGGGTTTGATGTCAAGTTTTCCGTCTCTACGCAAAGATGGTATTTGCGTCGTGTTATACCTTAGTCGCCTCTTACGACACCCACAGGAAGATAGGGGGTGTTGACACTTGTATCCTATGCCGTCAACAACAATAAACCACGTAAATAAATTACAACCCGACTTATCAAATATTACAGTAAAACCTTTTTCAACTGCTGTCTTCACAGGTAAAAGATTTGTTTGTAAGTTAGGTACATACATAACATCATTAATTGTATTGACGTTGCTTTTGGTATTTATAGATATTTTACCGATGCCTTCAGTGTGAATCTTAGTCCCGTTTGCAACTGTTACCTTATTATCAATAGGTTTTCTGTCTACAAACCAATCTCGTCTTGAAGTCATGTGTTTGGTCGCATCTGAATCAATGTACCATTTATCTATGTCATAGTTATTTGTTGCTCCTAAAGCAGACACAGAGGTCGGGGCCTTATTAGAGGGATTCTTCCTTTTCATGACCTTCTTTTTCTTTAAAGGACAGTTTGGTCTCTTGTGACCGGGTTCTCCACAACCATAGCACACAATTTTCTTTGCCTTTGACTCAACAGAAGTGGCATCAACCTTTGACTTCATAGCTGTTTCCAGTTTTATCGAGCTTTCCTTGGACATTTCGTTCAGTAATTTGGACTTTACCAGTTCGGTTGTAACGTTTACATTACTATTTTCTAGAAACATAATCAATGGGTCATATCTCGACGTTAGACCTCCCAATAGAATAGCAGCAATGGACGTATCATCTATTACTTTGTCTATATCCGCTAAATTTGAGCAGTGGAAATAACAGCATTGATATATGACTCAATATTATTATCAAAATCTTCAAGTCTCAATCTGTATAATTGCCGTTCTAAATATAAACGCCTACCCATACCTTTGTCCTCATGAGCATTTTGTAGAGCTTTCCATGCTTCCGCTGCAGTAGTTACATTTCGGACATGCGTAATTGCAGATAATTCCAGGGTAAGACATATTTTTGTTAGTGCCTTCTGATCGCTCCTCATCTTTGTGACATTGGAAACGTTCATCCCTGTTGGGTAGCCACTGATAGCTTCCCACAACTCTTCATGCATAAGATAATTACGCATTTTAAACTTCCACGTACTATATACCCTTCTCCATTATGTAGGGTGAACGTTGAATTAGAGGAACTATGCATACCTCGCTCATTTGTGTCTCCATTTGGGTTCGCCATCTCAGAAGTGTATGCGAAGAACAATTATGTTTCGTACCCAAAAAAAAATCACACAAATATCACTTCAACGAATTATTATTAAAACACACATTACTTTTCTTTTATATAAACAAATACAAGAATCTCGTGCTGATAAAGATTTGTTGTAATTTATTTTTGTATTTGAGAATAAAATATGTGTTTCATCTAGTTGTTATTTTATTGAAGTAAGTGGTAACCTAGTTACATCGAAAAAGAAGAATTTTGAATACTTTGTAAAAACACTACAAAGCCAGTATTATTACAATAGTGGTTACCATAGAAGATGCCGAGTAACTTGAAGCCTTAACTAAAAGTCGTTGAGGAGTTGAAAAACTGTCAATCTACTTCCCTCCTTAGCAAAGTGGACTACGGACTTGGTCATAAAAAGCACCTTATTAGCAAGCTATATCCGTTTCCATACATATGGCAGGAGAGCATTTTACCGCACTGAAATTAATTTTATAGTTGGTCCGTGTAATATACGTGTACTACTCCAGAAGTGATTCCAAAATCACTAAAACTTATTGCTACGGCAGCGGTTGTCAAAGACTACACTCCATTATAATTATGAATGTATATGAAATAATACGCTCTATATTCACATCGAACTCAGAACGATAAAAACTCAAAGTTGAAGCTGGAACATTGTTCTCTCCACGTAATTATGGGGAGAGCATGGGGTAATTATTGCTAGGATGAATTTATAAGGCGCGTTCACTATGTGTACGGCAGTTGCAACTGGTTGCTCCATTATTGCTAAGTTATGCTTTTGTTTGTGTACAAAAAAAACTGCATCATGAATTTATTGAGAGTCATGTATACCAAGTACAATAACCTTAATCATAAAATTTGTTTCGAAATAATATTCGTAAAATATTTAGGTTCACTGAATTCGAGTGTTGAGACTAAAGAACTATTTCATATTATTGTTTCGTTGGTTATGCATGATTCTGAAACTGCGTTCAACAGGCTCCCGTATCAACGAATGTCTTTCCTTTGGAACCATTCCTTCCCAGTGGACATACGAGCAGACCCCATGACCAAGCGGTATCTTTGTACAATACTACGTGGAAAAGCTAAACGCGCCTTTTTAATGTGTCAAGTCTTATGATGATCATCTTTGCGGTATCCAAGCAATCAAAGACTTTAAAATGCTGCGGCATTTTACACAGCGCGATTGCCACCTCCGCGATCTGCGTAAATCATAATGATATCTATATCCATCGGTATTTGCATGCCCACGATAGGTAGTGTGTTTTTTTGTGTCAAACTACCCATACAATGCCTCGGTCACGCTTTCGCTGCCTCGAATCTATATCAGCAACCTGTAAAATAAGTTATAAAATACCGATAACACAAAACATGTTTCCCGTTTACTATTAAAAAGATATAAATTTCTTGCCCATTTTATTAAATAATGTTACGCCCAATCCTTCCATACTTCAGAATTCTCAGGCCACAAATAACACCATTAGAATAAAACCAGTTTGCAAAATGGCAATTAGTGCTCACACCAGCAACTGCCTTCAACACCAACTCCTTCCAATTCCAAAACAATTTCAACATAACTCTTACTCAAACATTTTACGGAATAACACCCCACAACTCGCAGTCACGCCGCGACCACGTGACGCGACGCACGTAAATGTCGTTTGACGTCACAAATTAAAACCCCACACATGATTAAGTACATTTTTAAATCCGGGTTAAGCGCCAAGAACAAGAGTTAAATAGAACCGACAACGCGACTGCTCGTTGTTCTATGCGGGTTGAAATGTGGGTTCGAATTAAGCGGGTTGTGCTTGACAATTAAGTGCCTTGTTCATCGCGTTAGAATTGCGATTGCGTTGCTTTAGAGTTTAGATCTGATTGGCAATATTATATTACGTATTCATAGTATAATATCATTCTAGCGCAATTCCGGTATCCTGTTAGCGCTTTTCATGACTATTACCGTAGAGCTTGATGTAAGCTTTCTAGGCTCTATGGCTGATAGCAGTGTCAGCAGGTATATTCAGGGGTAGACTTTCCATAATGACTGTCAAATATTTTCACACAGCCGGGACCAATGGCTTAACATTGTCGCCGAGGTACGGAGCAGGGGATATTTAAAGACACAATATAACTTTGAAACGTAAGTGATGCACACTATGGGCACAGAGAACATGAGTTTGAACCCAGAACCCTCTGCGAACCGCTTTTTTGGTCTCGCCACTAGAGTATCGCTGTCTAATATTTTTTCAATAGTTGTTATCATAACGCCAGTATATTTCATGTTATACAAGTAAGTACCTACCCAAAGTACAAGCGATGTTTCACAAGTTAGTTGTTAAGTCTACTCCCGCCATTGCGGTCAAGTGCCTGTCGCCGCGGCGCAGTCTTTATTGTGACACTTTAGTCTTATTTAAGATTTACGTTTTGTTGATAACTTTGTATAACAGACAGTACCAGTTCTGAGTCTAACGAAGTCGGAGAATGTTGTGTTAATAGTTATTATACAATCTTATCTGCGCCGTATTTCACATAAATGATAATATTAACTGACTGACTAACACAGACGATAATTCACTGCGTCCAAGTAAGGTGCAGCGCACCGTACAAAAAATACGGAAAAATTCTTGATCTTTTCATCTTTAATAAACAACTGATTTAACATAAAGTAATTCTAGTTAGGTACTGACCATCTGGCGGGCCAATACCTGTCGGGGGGTAGCGACGAATGCTTATGCGATTCCCTACCCTCCAACACACGTACATGAGGAAGTCGAAAAAAAAAGAAGTACTTGAAAAATGTCAAACACCTCGTTTAAAAAAAATAATAATATTCTAACGCAACTAGGTGAAGATGTTGTGACAACACCATTTAGTCCCCAACTAAGCATAGCTTTTATTATCGGTACTATACGATGGATAAACATACTTATATACTTTTTTAAATACATACATATTTTACATAAAGAGATCCGCTTTCTGAAAAAGTAACTAAAGTATCCATCATTTGCGTTCGCAATTAAAAATAATTGTAGGCACTTGACCGGCCTCACTGCAGCATCGAGAGAATATTATTACTGATTGCAAATGAATTTATCAATAAAATTTCAATTACATATACGAGTATATTATAGTCGTATATGAAACTCGTATAGGTGACGGTTTAAGAATACAAATTGTCACTACCCATGTCAATCCGTCGGTGAGAGATGACTAAGGAAAATACACGAAGCTAACACTATATTTGGGATGAGAGGGAAAACTTCATATCAAACCCTAAACCAACCCGTTTGGCCAGCGTGGTGTGAGTAAGTACCTAGGCCAAATTCTAATTGTTAGGTTGCCAGCTCCGGTTCTGCTTTAATCTAATCCAATTGAGCTCATTATTAAATGTCAGTACGTTGGAGTTTTATTACATAATATTGACACATAATGCTGTTGTGACTGAAATAAGCTTACGTACTAATTATAGACAAAGAATCTCTCTCTTCTTAATCGTTGCCCCACTGTTGAGGATCGTGACTCCTTTTTAGGCGATTGATGGTTTCCTTCCAACTGATCCGGTCTGTCGCTCGGTGAAGGGTGATGCTGACAGGTAGCTCCAGGTGTTCGGGGATCTGGTTCAACCATCTTTTTGGACTTCGACCTCTGGGTATTTTGCCTTCGATCTTGCCCGCCACTACCAGTTTCTCTAAATTATTGGCATCTCTTCGTGCGATATGACCAAAATAACTTATGACACTGTGTAGACAAATCGAGGATAGACATTGGATCTTCTCTAATTTAAGTTTCTTAAGGACAGACACGTTTGTGCGGTGGGCTGACCAAGGAATCCTCAGCAGGCGGCGCCAGCACCACATTTCAAAGGCGTCGATCTTCTGCCTGTCAGCGGCTTTGAGCGTCGAGGTTTCAGCCCCATAGAGAAATATGGAAAATATGAGTGTACGGACGAGGTGCATTTTAGTCCGGTTTGAGATGTTTCTATTTTTCCATATTTTCTCAAGTTGGGTTATCGCTGTTTTGGCCATTCCAATTCGTCTACATATCTCTGATTCGCAGGTGCCTTTGTTCGTGATTACTGAGCCTAGGTACTGGAATTGTTCCACGGTTTCAAACTCCTGGAGAAGATTGGTACGTTGTGTAGCAGCAAAACGGTCGACTATCATTAGCTTGGTCTTTTATTTGTTAATTTTAAGTCCCATTCTAAGACTGGTCGTTTGGAGCCGTTCCAGAAGTTCGGCCATTTCGACTTCGGTAGATGCAATGAGGGTGGTGTTATCTGCGTAGCGGAGGTTTGATATTGAAACTCCTCCTATTTTGACGCCTCCGTCCCAACCTTCAAGGGTGTGCCGCATTATGTACTCGCCATATATATTAAAAAGTATGGGAGAGATAATGCACCCTTGTCATGTGCCCTTCCGGAATTTAAAGGTTTTGGATGTGACGTCTCCTATCGACACAGTTTCATATCCTGACTCGTAAAGACTATGTATTAGTGATATGAGGTGGTTTAGAACTCCAACTTCAGATAATATCTCCCATAGTTTATCCCACCTGACGCAGTCAAAAGCTTTCTGATAGTCAACAAAGCACAAATACACTGGGTTGTTAAACTCGTAACATTTCTCTACTATGAGCCGCAGGTTTAGGATTTGCTCGCGAGTGCCTTTCCCCTTGACAAAACCCGCTTGTTCTTGCCGTATTTGCCAGTCAAGGTATGATCTTAACCTTGCGTTAATTATGTGTAAGAGCGTTTTACTGGCATGTGATATCAGGGATATCGTGCGATAATTGTTGCAATTACGTACCGATCCTTTTTTGTGAAGAGGAAGTATAGAGGAGTGTACCCAGTCAGAGGACCATTGTCCGGTTTTCCATATTGCATTACAGATCTTGTGTAAACAGGTAACCCCCATAGGCCCCAAGGCTTTAAGTGCTTCCACTGTGATCCCATCTGATCCAGGGGCTTTGTTCATTTTTAACTTTCGAATCGAGTCCTCAATTTCAGAGCGGAGTATATCGGGTTCTAGAGCGCCTGTCACTTCGAGGTGTTGTGTAGATGATGAACTCTGCCGATCCTGATAGAGCTCCTCGCAGTACTCACTCCATCTTTCTGTGACTTGGCAAAGGTCGTGTATTGGGCGTCCATCTTTGTCATCGATAACCCAAGAGAGCGGTTTGAACGTATTCGTAATTTGTCGGATCTTTTTGAACAAATCGGTAGATTGGTACTTATGGGCGTGTGTTTCGATTTCTACACAGATGTCCTGTAGATATTTTTCTTATCTCTCCTGCTTAGGTTGCGAATAATTTTGGTCAAGCGAGCGTACTCTTCCTCGAAGTTAGGCTTTCGGCTACTCTTAAGTTCCTGCCTTCTTTTTATGTTTGTCCAGACTTCGTCAGATATCCAATCTTTCCTCGTATGAATGTTCTTAGCCATGGAGTTGAGCACTTCGTTGATTTTAGATTTTAAGTATAGCCATTGTGCGTCTGGGTCCGAAACTGTCGGGTGGTCTTCTAGTTTATGGTCTATTTGTTTCTGGAAGTCATCGTATTCTGGTGCGGCGAATCTAGTAATTCGCCTAGATTTTTGGCGAAATGACTTGAGCCTCAACCGCAGATCTACAACTAATAATTGGTGGTCGCTGTCACAGTCTGCACTTGGGAAAGTTCTCGCGTTCATCACAGACGATTTCCATCGGCCGGCTACTGTGATGTAATCAATCTGGTTACGATAGCGGTCACCCGGTGATATCCATGTGTATAGTCTGCGCTTGTGGTGTTTAAAGCAGATGTTTGTAATCATTAGGTTGTGACTAACACAGAAATTAATAAACCTTTCTCCCCTTTCATTTCGGACTTCCAGTCCATATCTACCAATTATGTGGCGTATTTGGTCGTCATTCAAAGTGTGCCCCACCTTGGCGTTCCAGTCACCCTGGACGATTAAAATTTCACGCTTGGAGATAGTAGCTATAGTTGTTTTGAGCGTATCGTAAAAGTTGTCGATGTCTTCCTGTGTTGATTGAGCATTTGGTGCATAAACCTGTATAATATTAAGTGGAAGAGGGGTGCAGCTTATACGAATAGACATTATTCTGTCGGTAATGGTGTTATAACTAGTAACAAAAGGTGTCATCCGGGAAGATATTAAGAAGCCTACTCCATTCTTGCTCTCCGCTTCGTGTCCAGAAAAAAACATCTTGTTACCGTTTTCTGTTGTTAAATAACCTGCACCTTTCATGTGAGTTTCACATAGTCCCAGAATCGAAAGTTTATGTTCGCTCATCTTTTTTTCGATGACTGGTAGTTTTCCAAGTTTTAAAAGACCTCTGACGTTCCACAGAGGTCTTTTAAAACCTGGAAAACTACCAGGTGCCGATCCTATGTTTGGGGCGTAAAGATGGTCCTTTTTTATTAACTTTGTCTTCAATAGCATTTACTACTTCGGAGGCTAGGATGTCATTAAGCCTCCGAAGTCTTCGGTCGCATATTTCTCGCCCATTAACCCGGGTAATAATGAGCGCCGGGGGTCAGCCGGGTCGCCAGACATATCAGTATTCGCAACGCTTACTTCTGTCATGGAGTTTTCTTGGGAGGGTTTCTCGTAGTGGGTTCCCATTACCTTCTACGGCGAGTCTTTTAAAGGGTATTTAGTCCTTTAGGTCCCCGATTCCTGCGTGTTGGGTGGGTTATTTCACCGCCACCCACTGCTCGGCGTTGGCGTTTCTTTTACAGCTGTCCTAATTCCTGGTGTTGTGGGGTTTACGCCGTTCACAGCCAACCTTCCTCCTTTCTCAAACCGAGCTTGGGACCGTCTATGGCGGAGTTAAGACAAAGGATCTACTTATGGTGAAAAATTGAAGAAACAGTCTTTAACGAAGAATGGAAGAAGTGGTATCAAATCAGACTATGTTATCTCTTCTTATCTTCTTAAAATCTGCGGCTGCTATAATATAAAATTATCGCTTTGCAAGCAAGGAATAAAACATACCTACGTATTCTATAATCTATAAAATGCTCATACCTTTTCGAAAGTTTTTGAGTAAGTTATTTTGGGGACCTAATACAAAAAGTCTTTAAAAGGAAACATTTAAAACAATGCACTACTTTGATATGAATCTACAATCGTATTGTTTCCCCGTACCAGAAACTAAACAAAACAATTCTATAAATCTCAATCACGGCACAGACAAAAACATATTCAGCCTAATACCATAAAATATTAGAAGCCGCTACAAAACTCAAATATTATTTTTGGTGTTGCCAACACGACTGTTATTCATCGTTCCGATGGATATATTGGCATAAGTATTCCGCGCGGCTCAATGCTGGCAACACCACGTGATTTGTGGCTCGTGCGCGACTACTACAAATTATGAATCTGCTCTGTCCGTTGTGTATTGAATATTTGTTGAATTCTCACCGTATTGCACTCAGCTCGGCAATTTATGTTCAGTCGAAATAATTTCAGTACCGTTCGATTTAATCAGTGTGCTGTTACAAATTGTTCATGAGGAAATTCTTTTTTGTTCTACTGCAATAAATTACAAGGACTTTAAAGGCTTTATGTGATTTCAGCGACAGCCTAGTGCAGAGACCGACAGACTGCTACGCAGAGGGTCCGAGTTCGAATCCACGGCGCGCACCAATGACTTTTCGGAGTTATGTGCGTATTAAATTGTTAATTATCGCTTGCTAAACGGCGAAGGAAAACATCGTGAGGAAACCTGCATGTCTGAGAGTTCTCCATAATGTTCTCGAAAGACATGTGAAGTCTGCCAACCCGCACTAGGCCAGTGTGGTGGACTATGGCCTTACCCTTCTCATAGTGAAAAAAGGCCCGTGCCCAGCAGTGGGACAGTTTATATACAGGGCTGATGATAAACTGAGAAGGTCTTTATTACTTCAATTCAACATTTGTTGGTACGGGGTTGGTCGCTTACGAAAATAAAGGTCGTAAACTCTTGTTATTAATATTAATTTATTATAATCAAATCTCAGCTGCTCTATTTAGGTATTAATTAGGTTCTGTACATAATAGTCAACCAACTAAAACTTATTTTGCGGCGGATGAGATAATATTGTGCCAGAGTTCTTTACAGGGCAACTTCAGCACATAGCTCGACGGGACTTATTTATTTTTAGTCCATAAAATCAATTAAAAATGAAATTACTTATTAATTAATTTCTTACTAAGCTATCAGCTAGTTTTAGTGTTAGTACATATCAATTAAAGATATAAAACTTGATTTTCACTTTTACCTAATATTTCGGTTGCTTTACAAATACTGTATTTACTGGCAGATTGAGGTTGCATTCGTATACTCAAAATAGCTAGCCCATGTGCTTAAAGGTATCCTTATAAGTAGGTGTAGACAGTAGTAATAATAGCTGGAGACAGGGAGCTTTGGAGAAGTGTAGGGGTAGGTATCCCTTCTAATTTAAGTGATATATTCGTCTGGATTAGGAGTAGAAGTATCACTTGTCATTCACCCATGTCATTCCGTGGATGTTCTACGAGGTGGCTAAGGAAAATTAAGAAGCAAATAGTGAAATGAAATGAAATGAAATATTTCTTTATTTCGTATAAACTTTGTATTTACGAAACGTCATTAAAAAACATTTTATACAATTATTTTTGTGTGTCGAATTAGAACAGCTCAGTCCCAAGCGTTTTGGTCGTCTTTATATTCAGATTGAACACAATTTCGCTTTTACAATAATTTTAAACTTATATAGATCGTTTTTTTATATTATAAGGGAGCTTGTTATAAAAGCGTATACATTGCCCCATAAAACAGCTACTTATTTTGTGGAGACGATTACTATGAACTACGACATTATTCCTGTGTCTTGAATTTACAGAATGTATATCACATTTTTTATTAAATTTGTCAATATTTCTATGTGCATAAAACAGATTTTCATAAATATATTGTGATACAACAGTTAGACTGTTTATTTTTTTGAATTTTTCTCTTAGAGTAACTCTTGGATCGAGGTTATAAAGTCCCCTTACAGCTCTTTTCTGCAGAACGAATATTGTACTTAAGTCTGCAGCATTCCCTCAGAGACGAATCTTATGCGACATTTAGCTATGAAAGTAACTGAAATAAACCATTCTAGGTGTTTCTAAGTCTGTGAGGCGTCTAATTGTCTTAACTGCATAAGCTGCAGAACTGAGTTTGCCCTGTTTCGTAGTTTGGTGCCGAACATAATACCTAAAAACATGGCTGTCTCGACGGGCTCAATCCTAGATTCATTAAGTTGCACATTGAGTTCTATTTGTTTAACATTAGGCATAGAGAATTTTAAAAGTTTCGTTTTCTTATTATTAAGTAATAGATTATTTACATGAAACCAATTTACAACTTTGAGAGTGCATTGTATACTTCGTTAAAATAATTCAGTTGTCGTTTAATGTTAAAAATCAAAGATGTATAATCCGCGGACAACACAATCTCATGATTGTTCTTTACATTATTAGGTAAATCGTTAATATATATCAAGAATAGAAATAGACTGAGAATTGAAACCTGCGGGACGCCCATTTTTAAAGCCGAACCTGGAGATGTCTTACCATTAACTTCGACCTTCTGGATTCTGTTGCCCAAATAAGAAGTCAGGAGTTCGAGAGCTTTGTTCCTAATGCCGTAGTGATATTATTTCCTGATAAGAGTATCATGATGTACACAATAAAAGGCTTTTGACAAGTCGCAAAATATACCTAACGCATCTTGCGACTTCTCCCAAGCCGCAAAAATACATTTCAGTAACTCAACTGCTGCGTCACTAGTTGAACAACCCCTCGTAAATCCGAACTGTTTCTTGTGAAGAAGATGATGTCTATTAAAATGATTAAGCAGTTGACTAAGTATTATTTTTTGTTCAAAAATTTTACTAAGAGTTGGCAATACAGAAATAGGTCGAAAATTTGAGGGGTCTGATGTGTCACCAGATTTAAATAAGGGTGTCATTTTACTATATTTCATTAAATCAGGAAATGTTCCAGAAGCGACACAACCATTGATTACTGTGGCTATATGTGGAGCAATTAAAGTCATAATAGATGAAACAGTATTTACTGACAATCCCCATAAATCCATTGTTTTTTTCATATCAATAGTCTTAAATTGTTTAAGAACATCTTCAGTAGTAACAGCAGTAAATTCAAAGTTTGTGACACATTCTGGCACGCAGTCCTTAAGTAGCATTTCAGCGGACATGGAAGATGACCTAAGTGACTCTGTAGTTATAATGGTTATATTAGCAAAAACTTTTCAAATTCTGTCGCTTCTTCCTATTATTGAAAGATTTTTCATTGTAAAGTTCATATAACCTAATCCGACTTTTATGAATGCCTTCAGCCCAATCACTAAACGTCAGATGGTCAGTTACATTTATTTTTTCTGGTTTAAATACAATAGAAAATTCATCATTAATCAATTTAAATAATGTATTATATAACTAATCTGGACGGTCATGAGTAGGCAACCAACGCATTTTACTAGATAAATTATTTTTAAAAACTTCCTATCGGTTTTCATTTATAGGTATAAAATTTATAATTTTACCCTGAACCTTAGAGATTTTTCTTGGACAACAGACTAACTGCCCACTGTAATCAGACTGTAGCATATTAATTAACGATTTATGTAAAGGTTTAGTGTTAGTAAATATATTATCAATATAAAAAAAATTATAATTGATAAAGAACATTTCTCTAAAATGTTAATTTTAAAGTCACCACAAACAGCAACCATTTTGTGGCAATTGTTAACTTTGCTCCATAATTACTATAAAACTTTCAAAAGACGCACATGGAGGCTTGAATACACTCATAACAATGAACAGCTCAAATTCGACAAATGATATCTCTATAACTCGCTCAACAGAGAGGCTCACAATATCAGATCTTTCCTTAAATTTTAAAAGTTTATTTATTAACGTGCCGCCTCGAATAAAGTTTTCTCTGCTGAATGAGCTTGCAACCTGTTGGTTATTGAAATTGAATATGGACTGGTGGCTTTTTAGCCAATGTTCTGTAATACATAAAATGTCAATATTGTTACAGTTCATAAACAATTCCAAATTTAATTCCTTACTAATCAACCCTTGCATATTCTGATGCTCCAGGTTGATACAATTCATTAAATTATTTTTTTTACAATTTGTGGATGATGAAAGTGTGTTTTTCTTACTTACAGTAGGTGTGGTTTAAAAAAAGGAACTAATGTCTTGTCAAAGTTATTGCCAGAGATTGACTCTATTGTCTCATTACCTAATTTAAAGAATTTGGAACGCATTCCAAGCTAATTTTAATATCAAATTAGACTGCTCAATAAAAGCAGAGTTATTAGCCAAATTTTTGGCTGTGTTATTAATATAATAGCGATGATGCTATTTGTCTTTGATTATATTGAGATAGATAACAACTGGGACATGTCAAATAAAAGGTTTTAATGAAAGCATTAGAGTCACTTATGTCAATAAAATCATTGTAAAATGTCAATGTATGTAATTTGCTATTTAACTAATTTCTATAGTAATTTTCGGCCTGTGGCAACAACTTACTTTAGGGAAATGCAACTAAAATAATTTTTCTAACTTTTATGTTTAATCATTGCTTGAAATATCTTTTTATAGTATTTAAAGGAGAATGGGCAAAATGGTACCCGGTTTCAATAGATATGATTGTAGTGTCGTTTAAAAGGTATTACCAATAGGAATAATATTGTTACGGACGGGGTAACGGGATTGGAAGGAAACACCGAGTAGCACTGATGACACTTTATTCAACTTCACACACACGACGCGTCGTTCGATTTCGACGCGGACAGCACCAACACTAACGTTTCTTGCACTGCACTTCACTGCACTATACTTTCACATCACTTTATTTCACTACTACTTCTTTCTTCCTTTTACTTGGTCCTTTTCTTCTCCACTTTACCACTTCTCAACTTAAACTGGCGTTCAGCGCGTCTACACCGCCTTATATACCCCTAGGAATGTTCTAGATCCACTAATTTCGATTATCATTTCATTATTCAATTGTTTTTTCCATCTCCTGTCTCTTTTTAACCTTTCCATTCCTTCTTGAAGTTTCTAGAATTTTCCAATTTTTACTCGAAATATTTAAATAATCTTTTTTTAAATATTTGCCAAATATTCATAAACATTTTCCAAATTTCTTAAAAACCAAAATCCACATAACTGCTATGACTGGGATTTGAACCCACGCCCTCAGAACGTGAACGGGATGTGTTGTCCGCACAGCCATTGCCTTGTTGTCAATGACTGGTGAGTTTGGCGAACACTTGACAGAGTGTATACGTCATTGAACTAAAAAACTGCCATTTCCAAATAATAAAATAGTCTTCAAACCTCTTTGCTAATTATTCTGTTTGACGGCCGGCCAGTATGTCGTGTAGACGTCAGTAGTCCTTGACGACCGTAGTGATGACAGTTTGACGTGACACCGGCCGTCACAATATTTACTCTTTATATATTTATTATAGCCGCCAGTCTCAAATCCGATTGCGTTTGGAGATAAACGACAGTCTTACTAACTAATAAAATCTCTGTTCCTTCAGTTTTCTTTTGCGTTCCAGGGCCACGGTAACCTGTTTAGACAGTCCCTTGGCCCTGGTGATAAACATACATATACGAGTATATTAGATACCATTTATTTATGTAAGAAAATGAGTTTCTGCATTTCCGTTCATGTTTTCTATTAATAACGCGTTTACATAAGACTTTGCCATGCACCCCACCTTCGCAGACGAATTCGTCAATATCGTAAGGCAGAAAATAGATATCCCGAATCTTCTGCATATGTATGAAGAGAGAAAACTGCTTAATCACAGAAGAGTAGATTTTCAGAGGATGGAAGCGAGCCAGACAGAAAACTTCCCTTCAATGACGGAGGAGGACATAATTCTACTAGCGCATACCAACTCAAGCTGGCAAGATCTTACTGTGCCGAGCATTTGTCAAATGGTCTATATATAATTGAAACGTACAGATAGGGAGCACTTGGAGATCTGCCAGACTGTGGCATACACGAAGATGGCTGGCTTTTGCGTGGACGAATCCAGTCGCAGCATGTCCGTATAAAAACATATTTTTGTTACATATTGATCAACAGTGCAAATAATATTGTCCAACAGTATTACACATGTTTAACCGGGCAACGTACGATGGGCACTTGTGCACATATAGTGTCGTATGGTACCTAGGCTATGCGAGGCATGCGGGATTTACTGCTCCGGCATCTTTCCTCAATGCTGAATAGTTGATACCAATATGTAATGTTTTAAATCTACTGACTTATTGCTAAAATATATGATTTTTATTTGAAGAACGCTTGTTTTCTTACTTCTTTTAATAATAGAATTCTAAGTGTGTTATATCATCGTCTAATTCTATATTATTCCAGCTTTATTTTACTAATATAAGTCGTTTGTAGTAAATTCTCATTTATAAAACTTAGTGAGATTACTGCTTCCTAAACGTGAATAGGGACAGGCGCCACGGTAGACGTTTTTCTCCATCAAAATGTCTTTACAATTATATATTAATGGTGACTATTGGAGCGGGTACCACGCTCCATACATTTTTGCCAATTCCCCTTTGCATTATCCCTTCTCCCAAAAAAAAAGATTATTGTTGATTCGGGACAGTATGTTTTACTCAAAATGCTTTGTAAGATATGTGCAAAACTTGCTCCAGGCATACAAAAGTTGGTTACTATTTGACCTGTCCTTTGTCTCAACGATTGGATCATGTGCCTACCTATCTCATCACTAAACATTACTAAATTGTTGGTGTTCGTATTTGTATTCAGATGTGAGAAGGAAGTGCTAACATTCATGAAGCTGTTACTCATCACCGCTGACCAGATGACATAGCAGAACTATCCTTCAAGTTGGTAGGCAGTGAAAAACTTTGTGGTGTCAGGCTAGGTTCGTTGACCTGATTATTATTAGTTAATGAAATGAGTCTTTGCTCATTGTATTTACACAAACCCACTAAGTCACAACACACACAAGCCATTGGCGACCGTATACCGAAACAATTTGTTTTCGACAAGAAATACAAAATCCAACTGTACGAGGACATACACGAAGGAGCAGTTAACCACAACGAGCTCACGATCTTCACAGATGGGTCTAAAACAGATACAGGTACGGGTTCAGGAGTTTTCTCCGAGGACCTAAACATCAACATCGCAGCACCGCTGGGAGCCTACAACACGGTCTACCAGGCCGAATGTTTTGGCATAATCCTAGCTGCCACAGCAATCATGGCACGTGAGGTAAGGGAACGGTCCATTAGGATCCTCTCAGATAGTAAGGCTGTCCTCTCAGCCCTCAAAAGCCATACTGTCACCTCGGCGCTCACGCTTGAATGCCACCAGAAACTAACAGAGGTAGGTAAACTAAACAAATTAACACTGCAATGGATTAAGGGCCACAGTGGCTCAAGAGGGAATGACGCAGCCGACGTACTTGCCAGAAGAGGGGCCACTTTAGAGGTGGTGGGACCCGAGCCCATTATTCCCCTCCCTTCTGGTTTTTATCGCAACCTGGTAAGAAATAGGACCAGGACCAAACACAACCAGTCCTGGATTGGTATTGAAACTTGTAGGCAGGCCAAGGAGGCTCTTCCCGCAGTAGACGGTAAGATAGCTAAACAAATCCTCCGGCTGTCCAAACAACAACTACGGACAGTCACGGCCGCCTACACAGGACACGGATTCTTTAATAAACACCTATTTACTATAGGTATCACCGACAGCCCGCTGTGCAGGGCCTGTATGGCAGCAGACGAGACGGCAGCCCACCTGCTCCTCGACTGCCCTGAGGTTGCACAGTACAGGCAGCAGTACCTGAGCAGATACAGCACCCTGAGGGAGGCCGTGGGCCACATCAAGAGTCTGCTGGCCTTCCTCGAAGAGCTGGGGTGGCTCGAGTGACGACACCATTCCCACCCGCACGCAAAATACACGCCAAGACGTGGAGTTGCGGAAACAGCCCGTGCCATCAAGTATCAAGTATCAAGTAAACCCACTAAGTCGTCCATGGCCAAGATATGTTCATTAATTTGATTTTGATATAATTGATATTTCTTTGTCATGTTACATGGGGAATCTTGTAAGCGGCCAATATCTGTCTGCGGACAATGGATATCAGCATTATACTTTATAAGATTATAATCTAGTTTAGTCATACAAATAGACAAATCTTCCTTTAGAGCTATATACTTTTGGCAATAATTGTCATTTGACTTTGCATTTCTAAATTTTCCTAATAAATTTTCCTATTTTTTAACTTTGTTTATCAACTTTACATACTTTTTCAGTTTATTTGATGAGTTTATGGTTTTACTTGATTGAACAATTGATTGTCATTAGTTAAGTCAATTGTAATAACTTATTCTATGCTTGAGTTGGCAGAAACCAATGATGGAGCGCTACCAACCAGCTCATCAAACAGTGATTGTGTAGTGGCTGCTTTGATGGACCGGTCTGCACACTCCAATCTATTATTATGATTATTAGCCTCACTTAGGAGGCTCTCTAATTGGTTGATGCGTTTGAGTAAGGTCTCAAACTCATAACTACAACTGTCAAAATTGTTTACTATTGATTGGAATTTATCGCGTTCATCTAAAGATGTAATTACATGAAAATGAATTTCTGCCATCTCAGTTCTTAGTTGAGAATTTTCTCTATAATCTGTAGCATCTCCCTCGCATTGTCATCATGCTCACTTTGTAGTGTTTCACACAAATCCTTGTATTTCTTAAGTTCCATAAGCGTTAATTGTAATTTTTCCTCCTCTTGACGCGCCTTCCTGGTCAGCATCTTGTTAATAGATTAAAAATAATTGGATCGCAAGAAACTTAAGAACAAAAGCGAAAAAAATAAAGTACTTATTGTATGACACTTAGGTTTAGGTAAGGCACCAGCCAAAATGAGCCGGCTAATAGAGATATGTTCACTAGGTGTTTATTCCTTGTGTTAAATAGTTAAAATGTTCAATATTACGTAAACTTACCTCAACTGCTCGAATATTAGAAAAAGTAATGCAAAGTATTTTAAATTAAACAGTATCTTTGGGCAACGGCAAAGTGGGCTTATAACCCTAAAACCACTCGTATGCCCAGCGTCGTGTTTTATAGTAGCCTGGTAGGTCAAGTCGTCCAACTGATACACAATGCTATTGTGACTCAAGTTAAGAACTGCTTATGCCCAACAGTGTCCTGCGAAAGTCTGGATGATGAAGTAATAAAAAGTTTGCTTATTTTCTAGTAATCAATACTCCAAGTTTGTATCCGTAAATTTATTCTAGAGTAACTCACAGCAGTGCTCTTCGCATCGGTAGGTTTACTAGGGTTGACAATTGAGTGATAGTGTATAAAGTGATGTCTTGTATGAACTTATGAACAAACCAAAAAATAATAACGTGTCATAATAAAGAATATCATCATTATTATCAGCCTTGAACAGTTCACTGCTGGACAACGCCTACTGCCTATACCACGTTGGCCAAAAGGGTTCAGTCTTACAGCCCCTACGGGATGATATGGGTGGGTGACACTCCGTATTCTTAATCCGTCACGGTAAATAAATTATAAATTATTAGACATCTCAATCCTTTCATTTATCACATCAACCTAGAGACCTAGAGCGAGTTTTCCCTTAGTTACGCTTTTGTAAATAACACTTCTGATTATAAAGCTCTTACTGCTTTCCTCTAGCGAGCCTAGAAATCGTACCATATTTATTTTCGTAGCTAGTGGCACAGCCCTACGATATCGGGTGGTTGCAGATAGCTGGTGGTTAGCTGAGCAGCCGATCGCGCGGAAAATTTGAGTTACATCGTGCGCACGCCCTGTGTACCTACACCTGTAGCGTGTACACACTCTATTATATTCACGGTGCAATGAATACTTCGCAAATATGCTATTAATAATATTTCATAATAACTGAAATTGAGTACTAAGTCTCAATAAGAGCGTTATCAGTAAGCTCAAGATCTGGTCGACTCAGTTCCTTATTATGAGAGTCTTACTATGATTGTTATCAGAAAACTCAGTAGCCTTGGGTGATATTTCTTCTTATAGTTTTGAATTTGGTATTTTAATGCAAAATTGTCAAAGATAAATAATGTACATAAATGGCTAGAAATTGTGAGTTTTCCAATTTATTGTACAGATAATCAACAACTTTTACTAAAGTTACAGCGTTTAAACAAACAAATTAAACTGCAAATACGCATCAAAATCACATCAGGCCATCGCACCCAATCTGCAAAACAAACATTACATACGCTACGATTTGACATTAAAATTTCACGCACACATTGTCACGTACACTTCATAACAAAATTACATAAGCACACGCCCGTACGCCCTAAAAAAGCTATACAAAATCAAATTCTCATTTCGCTAGGCTGTAAACATGGCGCGAAATCCTTTTGGAAGACATTAGCAGACGGAAAATAGCGAGGGTGGATCGAAATATAATCATTGTTTTACCTTTATAGGAAAATGTACTGTAATGGAGGAGGTGGGATTGGAAATATGTAATTTTGCGTGTAGATGAATGGGTAATGTACGGACGGTGCTTTATTTTAGAACTAAATCGATGACATCTGATCATGACACGACATCAAAATTCCCACATTTCAAGTATTAGAATTGGCAAATATAATGTAAACGATGAAATTCACAGCGAGATCACTTATTTGCAAAAAACTGGAGGAGTAGTGTTAATGCGACAATTAAATACTAATCTATTATAAACTAAAGTACAAAGAATGACATTAATATGTGAAGTTCGTGCATCCAAAAATAGGAGCATAAAGTAAGAAGTCGTCGATCTCCAATTTGTGTCAAATAAGTCGCACTATCGTTCATCGCAGTTAATTTTTTGAATGCAAATAGCGAAATGAATATTCAGTCACATGCCTCGACTTGTTACCGGATCCCTGGTTGCAACTGGGGTAACCTTAGAAGGCTTGAAACCAGCAGGCGGATCGCCTGTATCGCATAAGATAGTAGGTAAGTAATTTATTTATTATCACACTATAGGGTACTCTAAAAGTGCCTTGGTATGTTGTATCCACATTTTACTTGACTAGAAAATGAACCCAAAAATAATCTACAGTTTACATTCCACAACATTGCATCTGGCGTTTTAATTAAATTTTATTAACAAAGCCATTTTTTGTTCAATACTACTTATTTAAGAAGGTAGTCTCTAAGTTCCAAGAACGAACCCTTGTCAGACAAAAGTGTAATTGAGTTTTCCGTTTGGGAAACTTTTCGATAATTGCCCCAGAGAGGCACCTTCCGTACCTTGCTCTCCCGTTCTCCCTTATCCGGATGAGTAATAGTGCCATCACAGCCAACGCACGTTTGGAAGTTTATCTGATTAAATTATAGTGTAAATTAATGAATTAATTTTACGAAATTTGTTAACGAGTCTTAATCGCGTAGATGCGTATATTATACAAGAGGATGCCCGCAACATTTCTTACTTCGGTACCATACGAGGGAAATTACTACACATTTTTTCTAATTAGGTACAAAATCGATGCAATTACCACGCCAATTTGTTCTATAGATATTCTATGCACCCATGGATAAGTAGGTATTTGGGGCATTGCACGCGTGCACTCTTAATTGCAGTTTAAAAAATGTGTGTACTTAAAAATAAATTCGTTTCCCTGGTATTATTTTTGCTTAGTGTGACTTGGCATGATGCCGGAAACGAGTAGACTTCGGCTTGGTGATGTGTCTTGTGACACACTGTATAGCACTTATTAATGACGTACTTATTAACGGAACGTCAAACTACGTACATGCTAAAACCCTGTCAAAAAGGTGTATTTAAATCCATAGAAAGATTAGTTAGTCTCATGGTAGACTGCTCAAATTACAAGCCAAATTCACATAATATATAACTATAGTCATTAAAAAGGTTTATAAAAACCTGCTTAGCTGTCACACCATTGCCTGTGGTCATATATTCCCACAAAGGATATTAATTTTATTCAGATATAAAACTGCACAAATGCAGTTATTCTTTTTAATTAACACTAATGTGTTACCACACACCGCAGTTAAAGCAACTGAACCATATAAAGCAAGTTTATTTCAGAACACTTTATTGAACTTTTAAAATAAATTCAAAAGTATTTTGGCGGTGTGTCCTCATCAGCCACGTTAAGTGCATTGAACTTTTAATGAATTACTGAAATGGTACCTAAACAGTAGTTCAGGTCGTTCAGAATCTTATTTTGTTTAGTCTCACCCTCATTCCTACTACTGTATACATTTTTAGCGGCATTGATTTCTACTTGTGTTCAGAACACAAGTAGAAATCAATGCCGCTAAATGCGGGCAGACCATTTACTAAGTGGCCTGTGCATTAGCGTGATGATTTGTTCCGCATCTGAGTGTAATTTATCTAATAATTTAAATGTCTTAAGAATATACACCATGTATTAAGAGTCAGTTTTCCCGAAAAATTTTCACTCAGCCCATTATATAAAAGTTTACTCTAATATTTATTTTACAAAATAAATAAAACTGTTTTTATTTTTTCATACCACTGTAACGTGAAGTGTACGACAGTGATAGGTAATGTGTATCGACCGTCACGTTGTAGTGTTCTAAAATACAAATTTTGACTAAAATGATTTACTTGAAAATATTATTTTTAATTACATTTAGTAAAATAAGTGCTTTATAACATGGGCTGAGTAAACACTTTTCAGGAAAACACTGACTTAAAATATACATGGTGTATAAGTTTAAAATGTTATCTGGTAGCTGTAGTACAAGTTCTGCCTAGTTTGGGTTTAAATGACAGTGTGTGTTAAAAGCGGACAACCGTAAGTATTAGGTAAGTATCTGTAACCTTCAATACCATAAGCTAGTAACACTTGCCGTTTCCCACAATGATCCCGTAACTCGAAACTCAATTCCCCGGCTCAGCATCGCCCCGGTTTATAAGTTTGTTTTTTACGTCTTAACTCCTAAAGTGATTTGGAAGTTCCTGTACCCAATATTGGTTTTGTCTTAAACTTTTGTGTTTTGCACCTGACTTTGGCCCAGAAAGGGACTGAACAAAGGTTAGTTAAAATGGTTGTTGGATGCTTGTTTTTACTCCCATATGTACCTACCTATTGTCAATTGGGAATAAACGTTACTTGTGTAGATTAAATAAGTTGAATAATTTTTCATGCTATCTTTAAACAAAAAACACAACTAGAGAATGCCCGCAGCGTCGTTCGCACATTACTTTTGTTTTTTAATTAAAGGTTTCTGCCCGATTTTAGTCAGAAATTTTGGGCAATCCTTTCTTAATGCCCCCCTCTGCTCCACAAGGAACATACATGCAAATAACTTCTTTCGCCTTGTAGTTTTGGTTGTTCACGTTGTTTGATAAAAATATTTATTCATACTGGTATGTCGGAAAAATCTGTTTTTAAACTTCCATCATAATCAGTACCAATATTTTAAACCCAGAGGTTATGAGAATTCATGAAATTATTTTCACCTATTGCCCTAAAAAATGCCAGTTACTAGTAACTTGAAATGTTAGTAGAAGTAAAAGCTATGCGTTTTATTTTTTGCTTTAGCATTCATAGTAATTTGTTATCAAATACCGCAAGATTGAACTTTTTTGGCGACGCGGAAGGGTTGTCTGCAAGATTCTTGCCAAAAACTGTATAAAGGGTCATTGCTTTGTGTATTTAAGATTTCTGGCACCCGTTGTTGTTAATAGTTGGCATATTATGTAATATCATTAAAATTTTACAAGCTATGGCGACAACATTTTAAAATGAAGGATTTACTGTAGGGTTTTATTTAATTTCACCTGTACTGTAATCTTGCAAGAAAAAATTGACTCACTTCCCAGTTTTCTATCGAGCTGAAATTTTGCATGCATGTGTATGTGTGACAACTCAATATTATAGTGTCAAGGAGCTGATCAGAATCTGCTGATAAAGCTGTATGGTGGCCATGGGAATTCCGCTATATAACCCCATCGAGTTTGGGCGCCTTTAATTGCAAACACTTTTGTTTTTTTAAATTGTTTGACTGTACGATCAACACTAACTACAAAGTCACTTCTTCTGCTTACATTTTTATAGCTCAATAGATTTTGCAAATGAAAAATTCGTACACTTTTCATTTGCAGAATCTCTACGTTCGCGGAAGTAACAATGGCCATGTAACCACTATTAGAACGGGATGCTTTGATACAAGATTTTTGAGCATGTATTTAAAATTTAATAAAAAACATACCTATAATTTTAGTCTTTCTTTTTATATAGCTAATTAGGTACTGTAATAAAATAGTACTTAATAATCATGAAAGTTGTAAGATTTTTTATAATATCAGACGGTCTTTGGACCTCTCCACAACGGTTTAACAATACCATGTTAGCGTACGGCCTGGTCACGAGATCGGTCTAAGCGGCGAGCGGCGCGGCAGGGGCGATGTACATGGCGCGTTTACTCGCGCGCCGCGTCACAGTAAACGCGCCGTGTACATCGAAAACGCTCGCCGCTGCCGCCCGCTGCTGTAGGCCGTGACCGGGCCCTTAGATAATTAATAGATTATAATAATAATTATATCAGATATATAACATAATAATTTTATTAGATTTTACTGTAAGATATTCTATATCGCCTGTCATTTTTAATTATATTGAAAAATATTCGAGCGCTAATCCCACCGACAAACTGTTATGGAGTTAGGTGGGTTTTTTTTAATTGTACCATGTTTTTATTTCAATAAAAATACTTTTCTAATCGGACTCGATAGATGGCGCTGTTCGGATCAATACAAAGTTCTTATCGCGCAAGTTTTAAAAATGTAAATAAAATATAATAAGTCAGTGAATAAGCAAACTAATACTGTTAAAGTGAACTTGAACATCTAAATACCGTGCACAAGTGTTATCTACGGATTCCTGCAACGTTTAACGCCAATTTCATAAAACGGATTGTCTGAGTAGTGCAACAACAGTTTCCACAACCAAAGTGAAATAACATTAATACAAACAAAAAATGTAAGTGTGCTAAATATACTATCGAACTTACTAGAAAACAGGACAGTTTCATGAAGAATTTCATTCAAAAGTAATAAAGCAACAACAGTGACAGTTTTTTTCTGACAAGATTCAAATTTGATTCTGAACATTTGTTGTGAGCTGACAACTTGTATGTAATAGCAAAACGTATGAGATACGTCAATCTCAGTCTTCGTCAGTGCTTCGAAGATTCAGACACAGATGGCAGTTTCATTAAGAAACAATTAATGGCCAATTAATAGTTGACTAATTTCTGACATCTAGCGTCGAGAAAAAAAAACCTTACTGTAATATCAATATTCATCTACGCTAATGGTTCCTGCGACGTAAAAACAGATGGCAGTCTAATGATTTGAATTATTTTTCATTCTTAACTCACAAAGCACGATTTCTCTCAAGCTTCAACATCATAATAATATCTTCATTATAAAATGGAAGATGAAAATGTGACAATTTGTCGCCATAAAACATTGGCGAACAATTCCCATGATCTTTCCTTTGAATCAACAAGTTCAGAAATTAGAAGATATAGCCTACAAGACCTATCTACTGGATTTGACAGCGATAAGGAAGATTTAAAGTTAGAATTAGTTAAGTTGAAATGCGAGCTTGAAAGTGCCCATTTGGAAATTGAAAAACTAAGTGAGGAAAACATAACATTGAAAAATGCCTTAAATAAAGAAAGAAAAAAGACAATACAATTGCAAAAAATCGGAACCGAGACAGAAAACAAATAGTACATTTATGCAAACGAAAAATAAAAGAAGATCTAGGAAATCTGTCTTAACACACAATGAAGAAGTCAATACAAGTTACTTTGATCTTGGGCTCAATGACAGTTCTAACCCGACGGTAACAGATGACGCTACCAGTCTCTCAAATGAACCAATTACCAATAAATGTACGTTAAATAACACATCAACAGTAACTATCGAACATCAATCGAAGCAGAAGGATGTGATAACTAATCCAACATTCAACTCACAGTCATCAAAGCCCATGCTGAATCGAAAAATGTGTATAATAAGCAGTAATAATGTTAATAATATATTGTCCAAAGCGCAGAATACGTTTCCAAAATTTTACATATGTCACTATATTTTGTCTAACTGTGGAGTATTGGAGTTACTTAAACATTTGCACCAAAAACTGCTGTACTTTAGTGAACATGACTATTGCTTAATTTTCATAGGAAATAAGGACTTCGAGAAATCTTACAACTACTTTAAATTAATTACTAGTATACGTGACATTTTATCTAAATTACAACATACAAATATTATTGTGTGTCTACCCACTTATAGAATTAATAGATTTAATCTCTTATAATAATTCCAGAATTGAAGCTTTTAATAATTTACTGTACCAAGATATAAATATCCATAACTATGCACAGTTAGTGGACTCAAATTTAAATCTTGTGTGTGACTTTTCGATGTTTTGTAAACGCAGTGGAGTAATCAATAACCATGGTCTTGCATTAATTTTTAAGATTTAAAATACTATGTTGAGTCATACTCCCAAGATTTTAAGTCCAAGGCCTCTTCTGAATCGAAACCCCGCAAAGGAACGATACCATATTATTTTGCAGCAGTAGATAAGGTAAGTGGTTTATCTGCAGACACGAATAAAAACCAGTTTTTTCGTACACTATCAGCTGAATAATAACAATAAACTTTGTATATTACATCAAAACATTGCTGGCGTCTTGAATAAAATGCAGGAATTAGATTTAGCCTTGAATGAACTGTATGAGTATAAGCATAATGTTATAGCTGTATGCTTAAGTGAGCATTTTTACTGAAGGATGAGGAGCAATTCTTAAAGTTAAACAACTTGCACATTGGTTCTATTTATTGCAGACAAATGCAACGTAGAGGTGGAACCTGTATTTTGCTAAGGAATGAGTTTGAAGGTATGGTTTTAAATCAAATAAACAACTTAAGCATTGAAAGACATTTTGAAATTTGTGGTCTGGAAATTCACCAGTTAAAACTTATTATTTTATGTATCTATCGTACCCCAAACTCTAATATTAACTTTTTTTTTACAAAAGCTTTAGGAAAATTAGAATAGTGATATGTGGAGACTTTAATATTGATCTTTTGACTAAAGATAAAATTAGTACTGAGTTCTTAGAACTCATGTCAAACTATGGGTTACAGTACCACATTCAGGAGGCAACTAGATAAAAAAAATGTATAGACAATATTTTTAGTAACGTTCCCACAGCCAAAGGCAAGACCCACAATTTCTGCTTATCAGATCACAACACAGCGCAATCTATTGAATATGTTAGTAATCCATCCGATAAGGCTGCTGAGCATTACTTCACAACTATATATGATCTTAGCAAACCCAACTTTAAGAAATTTGTTGAATGTATAAATGCTCTTACATTTTCTGAGATATATAAGTTATCAGATACAAATGAGGCTTTCAATGAGTTTCATAGTATATTGAAACTATTTTATGAACTTTGTTTTCCACTTATTAGAATAAAGAATATCTTTAGAGATAGTAAACCCAAATGGATAACAAAAGGGCTTAGAATAAGTTGTAGAGCAAAACGCGGCCTAAGGTATAAATATTTTATGCATAAGACAATTGAAAATAAAAATAAATATTTAAATTATTCTAAATTATTAAAAAAATGCATAAATAATTTACAGTCTTTATGCAATTGGCGATACATTGAAAAGTCAAAAAACAAGGGCAAAGTGACTTGGGATGTTGTAAAACGCCAAATAGGCGACTCTAAAATTGCACATGATATTGATAGATTAATTCATGAATGTAAAACATTTACCTGTGGCTCAGATATAGCTAATTTATTTAATATTTTTTTTATAGATGTTGTCAAAAATAGTAATCTTCTTAATGATCGTAGTCATAAAGATTTTAGCGTAAAAAGTAATAACTGTAGTATATTTTTGGACCCCATAACTGAAGTGCATTCAGTGCCACTGAAGTTTTTAATATTATAATGTCTCTTAAGAAATCGAAATGTGCAGGCTATGATAATATCAATGCAGACATATTAAAGCGCATTGCTCCAAAAATAACTGATTCGTTAGCACGCATAATTAATTTATCCTTTCAACAAGGTTGTTTCCCTGAAAGGCTAAAGTTATCAATTATTAAGCCATTACATAAAAAGGGGTCTAAATCCGATCTGAATAATTATAGACCTATAGCTATAACTCCTGTGCTATCAAAAATATTCGAAAGAGCTATGTACAAAAGGTTATTAGGCTTTATTGAAAGGAGTGAGATTTTAACACAGAAGCAATTCGGGTTCAGAAAACAGAGATCAACTCAATTTGCCGCTTTCACCTTGGTTAAGTCAATAATATGTAACATTAATGACAAAATCCCAACATGTGCGCTCTTATTAGACCTAAGTAAAGCATTTGATTTTGTGGACCATTCAAGGCTGATCACAAAGTTAGACAAGTATGGCATAAGAGGCCCAGCATCGGATTGGTTTCTATCATATCTGAACAATAGAACACAATTTACTAGGATTACAAAATATGACATTATAAGTAATGTTGTTAAAACATTTGACTCGGAACCTAAAATTAATCATGCTGGTGTTCCTCAAGGCAGTATCCAAGGGCCTTTGCTATTCCTCATATATATCAATGATATCCCACAAGCCCTTTCCCATGACTGTGTTTTGTTTGCCGACGACACAACGATAATTATAAAAGGTAAAGATAAGAATGCATTGGAGTTAGAAATTAGCAAGTCACTACTAGAGGTTTCTAAATGGCTAAATACAAATAAATTACAGATAAATATTTCCAAAACTAAAATAGTACACTTTAAGACTGCCAGGAGTGAAAATTTTAATTTAAAAGTTATATACAATAATACACCAGTCTAACAGGTTCAAAATGCCAAGTTTTTAGGAATCACTCTAGACTCGCACTTCAAATGGAACGACCATGTAGACAAAATATGCGCAAAAATAAATAGATTCGTTTTTGCACTACGAAAAGTTAAAAATATTACATCTACAGACACTTCAATTATGGTCTACCATGCATACGTTTGTGGAGTGTTATATATAGTGTTATAAGTGGCATAGTTATATGGGGGAACTCATCGGATATTAACAGAGCTTTTATTGCACAAAAAAAAGTGCATTCGTGCAATATTTGGTATGAATTGGTCCGACCCATGCAAACCGGTGTTCAAGGCAAAGAATCTCCTAACTGTCCCCTGCATCTATATTCTCGAAGTCGCAAAATTTGTTAAATGCCACAAGGATCTTTTTGTAAGCTGTGACAATTCAAACAAGCGGAAGGTCTCCCACATTTCAATAAAAATGCCAGTTCCTAGGCTGGAACTTTTTAGAAAGAGCTGTGTGTCCATGGCCCCGTTAATTTTTAATTCATTGCCAAAGGAGATGGTGGATTTGCCATATAATAAATTCTGTAGGACATTGCAGGAGTGGCTGATTCAGAAGAGTTTCTATTCAGTTAAGGACTTCTTAGACCATGGTTCTTGTCGACGTTTTTATAAAATGTAGCATACTTTTTTTCATTATTTGACATTGAATTTCATTTGACATAATAATTTCAACTTTGTATTTTTTTACTATTTTAATTTGACATTTAATTTTATTTGACATAATAATTTCAAATTACATAATAATTGTAATTTGCATACCAGTATTGTTGGTGAAATATGTCCTGTACTTTTTAAATGTAACACCTTGTGTACCGTATTTCAAGCAAAATAAATATATTATTATATATTATTATTATTATATTATTATTTATAAGTATGATTATAAAGACGCCTATTTTTTTCACAGTCTTTTTGCACACTTCCTCTACAAATATCAAACTCGAAACGTGGAGTTGAGACTCACACAAAGTGTTATCTCGTGTGGGGATCGAACTCACAACTCTCGGAGCAGTGTTGAGCGTCGAGGCGGCTTTACGTCGTAGGCCACTTCAAACCATCACAATAGCATTGTCAACAGGAGGGGAGGCTTTGTCCAGATATGTTGGTCTTGGGTTTTGTTGTCAATTTTCCCGTCTCTTAGCGAAGGTACTATTCGCTTTGTGTTTTTTTCTTTGGGCGCCTCTTGCAGCACTCACGGAATGAAATGGGAAAGTGATACTTTTTATTGATCCGTCACCACACGAATAAAGGGACGGTTGTCACCGTCAAAATCTAACCCTATTTTCAATATACAAAATATTTTGTATGATGTATACAGATCGTGAAAGTTTAAAATCGCCTAATTTTAATAGTATTGCCAATATAATTATGTTCCAGTGAAGCGGCAGTTAAACTTTCCCAGATCGCAGTTGCTTATTACTCAGTTAAGTTTTTAGTTGGCGTCGCACAGGTGAGGTCCCGGTTTAATTATATAGCTGGAGGCGACCAGTTGGTAACTTCGTCTTCGTCACCGTGTTCTATGGTTTCTATTGTATCTAGTTTATATTCTAAGTCAGTAGTTCACTGCACTAATGGCATTTGTGGTCATTTGATTAGTCGAAGTATTGTAAAATATCGACGTCAGGTTGAGACGATGACGGAGATTGTCTGTCAGAGTGATCATCTCGAAGTCAAATAAATCGCCAAGAGGGCGCTGTGGAGTACCTTTTTGCTTCAGCTCCCTATATTCCCAAAATTAATAAGGACACGTTCATAAGTATAGAAGTGTACAGGTAAATGTTAATATACTCAAACAGGTCAAAAGTCGAGGTCAATTTCCTGTATAACCTCTTATTTAGAAACAAGCCCATCGTCAAATCACAGTAAATTGTGCGCTGTTTACATTTGACATGGTCGCGTTTGTACTTGATTCTGTGGAGATAATACTGATACAACTACAAATTAGCGCTGGATATACCTACTATGTTGCAAATAATGCATCATTTTGTGGTCTAAGAGAGAGTCGAACCCACATCTACCAAAGATATGTGTTTGATTATCAACCAAGACAAATTTTAATAAAAAAACCGGCCAAGTGCAAGGTGAGTCACGCATAATGTAGAGTTCCGTAGTAGCCCTTACATAGTGTCTTATGGAGAAAAGGACTCGGTCACAGTATTAATTTTATCTCTATTGCAAATGTAAGTTTAGGTCAATCTATTTTTAGTGGCAGAAAAGATAAATGACTGATGTTTTAATTTTCAATAAACATCATGTATGCAACGGAAAACCGTCCGTGTGGTGATGGATTAAGAATACGGATTGTCACCACCCCAAATCATCCCATGGATGTCGTAAGAGCCGACAGAGGGAGCATATTAGACAGAACAGCACTGTAAGAGAAGGAAAACTTGATACAAACCCTATACCAACCCGTTTGGCCAGCGTGGTATAGTAGGCCAACTCCTCCTTTCAAAGGAGAGGCCTAGTCCAGCAGTGGACTGTTAAGGGCTGATGATTGCGTTCTCATAACTGCCTATTGCCGTAATCACTGCTTCCATGATTGTTTATATAAATACAAGTAGCTGTGCCCATGGTCACACCCGAGTAATGTAGGGCAAGTGCTCTGCACCCATCACTCATAGCGTGGTCTCATGTAGCTTTTAACCTTCCTCGATAAATGGGTTATCCAACACAAAAAATATTATTACAATTGAGCCAGTCGTTCCTGAGATAAGCAAGTTCATCCAAATGAACATACAAAAGAACTCTGCAGATCTAAATGTGGAATACATAAATATTGTTTAAATTACGTTCGTTGCGGGTTTGAAGATTCGAAACTAAGATAGCCAAAAGATGATGAGTGTCTGAATTCGATGTCTACTTTGTTCACGATAAATAATGCAGGCTCACAGCTTATACAGTAGGAGCTATTGGTGGGTGGGGCTATTACTTCAATAACTAACGACCGGTCGAAATATTTGATCTATCCGTGGATTTGGCTAATAGAGATACATAATTGATATATTTAGTATGGAGCTTATATCAAATATTTATAGATCGAATATTGGGACCGGTCTTAAGTCGCCGCTACCGAATACGACTGCACAGGTCGTGTTCGGTAAGTTCGAGTACACCGATTGTATTAGTCCCAATAAAACAGACATATATGCAGCAAAGAGTTTGCTTACAATTGTAACTCTCAGACCATTTTAAAATGCCCATCAATCTATAAACATCAAAACAGAATACCTCTACAGCAATACACGAATAATCACATCATACACTAACCCGGCGTCATTTATAGGCCTTGAACACATCGTGGATAATCACAAAATTCCCGCCACGTATGCCATTTAACGCACGATCGCTCACGGATTGGACGCAACACTGGCGTTTACAGACAGCAATGGGATTATTGTATACGCCCAAACGGCGCACGGCTGAATGGCCGCGGTGGTTATGCGTGTTAAATTTCAGCTTCCCGTTGAATATTAGAGCCAAGTTTGCGCTGCGCCTGTTAGTCTAGAGAATACGGTTGCCTAGTTTTAGGATTGGAAAATGTATCCTTTATATGCAAAGGGACAAAGCTAGAAGCATCCTAATCAAAACGACCCCATAAAGGGTTACCTGAAAACTGTTAATTTTGTGGCTAAAACTATGCAGCTCAAAAATCTGAACGCCTCAAGAGCAAGAAGGCCATAAAGGTCACTCCAGGGCCGTGGACGTGGCCGTGGAACACGTGTAAACTAAAGAATATTTTGTTCAGTATTTGTTACTTCGTCCACAACTCCGCCCGCGTGGTTGTCGGTTATCGTAGTAAGAAGTAGCCTGAAAGTCTCTCTCCAGCCTGTTAACTATTTACACCCACAAAATTCCTACCATAATGTCTTCCTTACAACGTGAAAAGAAAAACAAATATACAAGCAAACACAATTTCGCATTTATGATATTAGTATGTATTAACTGAAGTGATAGCCTAGTGGAGAAAGCAAGAGAATGAAGAGTTGCAGAGCAAACTAGAAACAAACTTTCAAATCGAATTTAATTTTGTTTTTGCTTATTCAACTTAACAATTCACTAGCTATGTTTGAACAGTACATTACCGTAACGACTGTCAAATATATTTATGACAGCATCAAAAAACGCGCTAAGCCATGCACTCCGAGTCACAAAGTAAGCATCAATTACCTTAAAATTTAATAGCGTATAGATAAAGTTCTTCATTTAACCATGGAATATCGCTTTATCTTTGGGTTGCGGGAGTCCAACGATAGTAGGTTTGAATATTACCACGTCAAAATCAGGATAGACTAGTGCAACCTGTGCGCGGTGGCAGTCATTAATGTATCCGGGATAACGCTAGAACGATGATGCTACTAACTAACAAATTAGTGTTAAAAACATAGTCATACAAGCAAAGGTATGAGCTTATGCTTTCTACACATGTAATAAACAGTTTCAGTTAAACACCAACCATATTAGATCACAAAGAGCTATAAACCAACGCGTGATACAATCGCACGACTACCCGCGAAGTATTACTACCAATTTATTAGCTCAATACAACATATTACTGCGTTTCATCAAAACTATACGAAAACGTAAATACAAAATAGACTCGAAATCGATTAATGTATGGTTTAGTTTTGAGTGGGAGGTGCTGATAACAATAATGCATGGTTGTAAAACCCTCAAGACGTGGTGGAATTATAGCACAGTGTGTAAGTAGAGGATTGATGTTGGATTGTAGTATGAGGTGCTGCTGCATCTCTTCAGATTTGATAATTATATCCATGTTAAGGCCTTATCTTTCTACCTCTGAATAGGTCTTCATCATATCTTTATCATCGATACATCGTAATGCGTAAACTAATATATTAAAAACTAGAAACACGCAAATTTGACAGCGTCTTTCTTTTACAACATGGACGCATTTTGAGGAAGGATTTTTTAGTTTCACCTACCGTTGAAAAATTAATTGTTTTCGAAGCTATAAAAGTGCGGCCAATAGTTCCATACGAATAATAGAACTGACTGCTTGACTGCACGGATGGTGTAACGGTGTAAGAGGCCGCTTCACTGCTTTTATTAGACTATAGGATAGGGTAGGCTAAGCCTTTACTAGAGGATGCCCGCAGCTATGCCCGCATATTATATAGTCTGAGTTGTTCAGTAAAGGTGCACTAAGAATGGATTGCCCAAAATGTCCACAAGACCGGGTGGGTATGCCCACAGAAATGGTTAAAATAAAGTGCGGGCGAAGCTGCGGGCATCCTCTATTAATATTTTTTTTATAGACTCACGCCTGTATCCCCGAAGGGGTAGGCATAGGTGTAATATTACACCCACATTTCGCCATGATTTTTTTAAGTCCTACGTAATAGGGGACGATTACTAGACTGCCTCCGGGGTCCACTGGAGGCAGTCTGGTAATAATATGCAGAATAATCCACTTTTCATTGGCGTTTCTACATCAACATTCCTAACTAACCACGCCCGTAAATTTCCATTGCAGTTGTCTGCATATTAAATGGTAGAGCGGACTGATTAAGTTCTGTTGTAGTGGTACATACGTATCAGCTTACTTTCGACTTGTAAGTTAGTTCTGTGTTCTTGGTTGTGTAATATGTAGGATGGTTTAATTTGATGTATGGTGAAGTTGGTTTCATAGATCTAGGGTTAGTTTCGATGGTTGGTGCTTGGTTTGAATAATTGGTGTTGGATAATCTACCATGCATAGCGTCACTTTATCTAGATTCCTAATTCTAGTATAGTAGATTACAGTCAAAATATTGGATTGTTATATGTATCCACAGACACGCTAAACTTATAACACACTTTATTTATTAGCGTTGGGTGCATAATTAGTTCTAATTTGAAACTAAAATGGTACACAACTTTGTTTCATTCGATACCAGTGAAGCCACGGGCCAAAGATGTAGAAGCTCATTTAATCTCTAAAAACTCGATTTTTATTAATTCAGAATCTAGATTAAAAAAGTCTTAAATTCGAGTTTCTTTTGTTAAATAATTGTTACCAATATGTTTTAACCATTGTATTGGATATTTTCAATTTTATCTGAAAACAAATTCCAGCTATTTGTAAAACACAATACAATTTTGATAAAAGTGTTTATTTTTGCGTTATTTGCTTACTTTCTGTTGTTATCGTGAAGCGTTATTGGTTGTTTGAAGCTTTTTTTATCAAAGTAATAAAAAACATAAATGGTATGTTACATAGAATAAAAAATAACTTTATAAATTCCAGACATAAAGTCATGATATTTTCAGTTGTTTAAAACTTTCCCACTACTGGGTACGGGATTTTATACCCACATTTCACCATCAATCTACACAATCATCCTCACGATAACTTTCGAATTCAATATAGTAATAAGATAAGGTATATATGGCTAATCTATGCCTTTGAGATACTCATGGTCATCAACGTCCTAGTATTATCCCGGTTGCATCCAAGACACACCTTAGAGCAACCTAACCTCACCTAACCAGATATATCAGAATATCAGCTTTTCCTCAGAGCAACTGCCGTATAACCTAAAAAACTAATTACCCAAAGGGATAGCGATATTCAATGGTTTAGACCAGTATCAGTTTATTTGAGAGTATTGACTCCACGTAACGACTGACTGTCAAAAATCGTCATAACAGCCGGGACCAGCCGGGACCGACTGCTTAACGTGAAAATTGTCAATTTAATAAGCACATAACTTCGCAAAGTCAGTGGTGCGCGTCGTGGCATCGAATGACGACCGGTCGGCGTAGCGGGAGTGTAAGGGACTGCTACGCCGAAGGTCGCGGGTTCGATTCCCGCTCAAGTCAAACATTTGTGTGCATGAACATGGATGTTTGTCTTGTTCTGGGTGTTTCTATGTATAATATGTATGTAATTTATGTATTTACAAAACGTAACAAATTTGGCAGAGTACTGTGTAAATATGAAATTAACAATAAGTATTACAACAGTATGTCATAACATTAAAGACCATACCACAATACAATCCACCAACTTGCTGTTGTAAACTAAGTACACAAATGTTTATAATATTGTCAAGTTGGCGCTCACTTGAAGTTTGCCGTTCACGCTTATCTTCAGTTTTAACTAGTTCTTGCTAAACGGTCGACGCATAATCACAGATTACGACCCGGTTGTGAATACAACGGGGGCTTTCAAATTACTAGGTTATTTTTTTAAATCCTTTTCTTGAAATTTTTTTTTTTTTTTATTTTTATTTTTTTTTTTTTTTATTATCTTTATAATTATAATATTTGTTTACAATTAACAATATAATTAAATTAAATCTTAAAATAATAAAAAAAAACGAATTAATATATACAAGGGAAAATTCAAAAAATTAAAAATTAAAATTTAGAAGGCGTCATGAAACTCATCCGCATCGCAGTCAATTGGAAGCGTGCCCAGAAGACTGGCAGCATTGCCTCGTTGGATGGCTATACTTATTTTTTGAGCCAAATACGTGCCAGCCCTCTGGTCACGCGAGGCGTCTATAAGTCTCTTTGCGAGATCTCTAAAAAGTGATCGCGCACTTGGACCCCATGGCCCCAATGTTTCGACCCCAATGCAAATCAATTTCAATGTTTTCTTGAAATTGATTTGGATTAATGTAGGTTATTAATTATTGTACAATAACATCTCAAACTATGTAAAGCCTGTACTATGGCAATTGATTGAGACATTCTTTCTTTAAAATGAGTATATTTTAGACTTGTTGATATTTAATAATTATCATAAAGTTTATAATCAATCTATCTAATGGTGAAAACCGTACAATAATCAGTTTGATAGTTTTTGAGTTCATTGTGTTCATATAGACAGATAGTACGAAAAGTGGACTTCGTTCTATAATATTTTTATTTTTTATTTATAGTCTCACGCCTGTATCCCCGAAGGGGTAGGCAGAGGTGTAATAAACATAATTATAATAGTTATAAGTATTAGTATAGATACCTAGACAGCTCCTAGTTTTCTTCTTGTTTTATACCATTAGTTCCTATTGTACATCTAGCCTAAAGTTATCGTCAGTTGTGCTAAGCAAGGTGTGTTGTGCTCATTTGAAACCCACTTGAAATGCATTTCACTGCGTCTTAAGGAGATTTGGATCGTGAGCAAGTTTCTGTGAAATGCCATTGTGGAATTAGTTTTTCTTTCTATAAACGTTTTTATTAGTTCGTGGTTTGTATAATTATTTAACAAGTTTATGAACATTAGGTATAAGTATCTCAAATTGCTGCGGTTGGCTCAAGATCGATCCTTGTGAAGAGCCTTGGGGGAGGCCCATGAACAGCAGTGAACTTCTTTCGGCTTCTATGATGATAAGAACTTTTTTATTCTCTGATGTCATATTGGTCGTGGTTGCAGGTAGAAAAATAGACACCGCTATTTTGTCTTCAACTTTAGCTGTGTCGTATCAAGGCTACCGAGCTATTCTATTCTGTGACCTAATCGTCTCTCGCGTTTTGAATTGGTACGCCAGATTACTCAGAGCTTTTGGAAAAGCTGGTACTTGGAATATTTGCACATACTCCAGCAACGCGTTAAGTGGACCGACAAGACCGATCCACCCAAGATTGGAGACCTCGTTTTGATCAAGGAGGTTTAGCTCACATACATATGTGAGCTAAACTACTGCAAAGTTTCATTGATATCGGTTCAGTAGTTTTAGAGTGAAAGTAACTAACACACATAGGATGGGTGTTAGCTATTCTTCATAAACTTTAACATTTATAATAGTAAATAATAACAGAAGCGTTTCTCGTGTATGTTAATCTCAGAAACGAGTTGTTTGTTCGTTTTTATCGATATCTTGTTAATTGAGGAAGAATGTGAGTCATAAAATAGTATGCCCTGGGACATAGACATGCTCTTAGCTTATCGCCGGATTTAAAAAAAAGCGATAATAATTCTCTCTTCTCAAGAACAACAAGAGTGATAGTGGGTAAAAATCAGTTTGGCGGTCAAGGCCCTATGCCGAATTTGGGCACTAATTGAACGCATTTGAGTCAATCGGCGCAGGAAGCATTTTCCATAAAACATAAAAGTACCCCTGGCGACATTTACTGACTGCACCAGCGGTGCTTTTCCCAATCTCTTAGTGTGCCCTCCAGGATTTGGTACTTTCACAGAGCTATTACTCAGAATTTCAAGGTATAATACTTCTAGAGCAGTATTTCAGAGGTCACACCTTGTTCAAAAGCATTCAAGTACGAGGCTATTATACGATATAGTGCCACGGGGATCTCTTTGACAATTTGATAGTTCAGTACTGATATTTATACATACAAGCATATTTAGCACGAATCACATAGAGAATAAAGTCAAAAATTGATATCTTCAAGCGCAGACTCGGATTATTTTGAACATTAGCTTTGCTCAACTTGTACCAAGCGTGTTCGCGTAACTTGAAAACGTTCTCTCATTACGTTTCCGTTGCAAGTTTTTCTTTGAGTTACGAAATAACTTGAGGAAGTGGCAGTTTTGGCCATGCGCTTGTTTGAGTTGGTTATTACTGCCGCTTAATTATGTTGACAGGGTTAAGATGAAAGGGATGGTGAAAGGGGTATTCCGAACAAATTAAAGATAACACGAATAACACAAATACTTGACGTATGACGTACTGTGGGTCATTAGCATCATCATCGTTCGTTTTAGCGTTATCATGGTTGCATCCAAGACATATGTTTTGGAGCGCGGGCTGCGCTTTCTAGTCTAAATTATTTAGCAGAAAACTAGCTTAGTTTAGCGTGCTATCGATTATACCGTGCTGATATATTCAGAAAATAGTAAAATAAAAATGTCTTTTAAGTTTGCTTTTGGTCAACATTGCCCTTTTTCTATCAATTGGTATACAACCTGTATACCAATTGAAAGAAAAAGGTTTTATAGTTTAGTGAGTTATATTTTCATGTATTTTGTATTCAGTAATAGTAGTATATTCACCCCTGAAAATATTTTTTAAAAGCAGATCAACACATTGTATTACGTAGTATTACAAAAAAATTGAAACGAACATCAAAGTACTTAAAGCTTAATGTTAGAACAAATAAAACACAAGATTTAATCCTAGATTTGACGTTTCGACTAGTTATTAATTTCAATTAGGTATTTGTGCCTTAAGATTTTACAGAGAGATACTTGACAATGCTTAAGCATTAGTAGGTACATATATTATGAGCTTTCATTTATATCCTTGATGGATGATGGAAAGCACACTGGAACCTTAGTTTGCAGATAAGGTACCAATCTAAAACACTTGAGACTGCGGAAACAGCTAGTTATATTATAATAAAATGATCTTAAAATGGCTGAGTGACCTCATACCCCACAGATGCGTGAACTGGTAAATTAATCAAAACATCGCGAACCCCTGTTCAATTAACTTAGCCCTTATATCAAATGACGATGCGTGAAAAAATGCACGCATGTCGGCACGCGTTCATATTGCACGCATCGCACGCATTGAGCGTTCTCGCACGCGATCGCTGGAAGCTTGATTAATATTGGATATGTCATTATTACTTTGTAAGCTCTTTCGGAAGCAGTTGTTGTTTACTTATGTCAATAGGATCTTTTTTTCTAGGATAGGCAACCAGTTTATATCTATAGTAGCTATCTTGTAGGTAGTAGAGCCTAGCTAATTTCAACATGAATGTGCTGACTCGACGGGGAAAGTATTACCCTCTATCAGAATATCGTCATATAGTAATAGTATTTATACCGTAAAACTAATAGTATTTATGTACCGTTGTATTTTTTCGTTCTCTCCAATCCCGATACTTCCCATACCTTTTTCTGTCTCAAAAGCTGGGAACGCACTTGCGGCTCCTTGTTATCTGGGCGGCTCGAAATTAGCCTATGTTCGAGAGCGGACGTCTTTTGGCTGTGGTGTTGACGATAAAATAAATAATTGGGTCTAACCTCACTCACGCAACCAAGCTCAAAATGGCGGGTAGGTACTGCTTATACCGGACTGTGATGGAACCATGTGCGACTCTCGAAAAGAGTTTGCCCGACGTATTAAGACCCTTAGGTGTAAGGTCGCACGAATCTACCACAATTTAATTCTGAGAGGTACACGTGGATACTGTGCTGCCTCCACGGCCTACTACTGTTACAGCGAAGAGCAAGCCTTTGGTGTGGCGTTTGCAGGTTATACCATTCGGAGGCTGTAGACTGTCACGCACCTTCCGACACTCAGACCTATTAGGAAGAAATCGAAGCCGCTTTTTCTTACGTACTTTGCTCACCACTCTCATTACTGCTTTCAAGATCCGTTGAGTGAAGCTCAGTTAAGCTAAAACCAGCCGGGACTAGCTTTAGTAGTCACATGAAAACAGGTATTATTTCTCAAATTAGTTTACACAGTGGTTTTGGAACAATCTTAATGTGACGAAAATGAGTCTTATTTTCTTATATTAATACACTAAAGAAAGTGTGAAAGTCAACATGTGATTCAGAAGAGATATTTTAAATCCGCTGCAATTAGGTAAGAATATTTAAAGTAGCTACCATCAATCTTAGCTTCAAGTCTAATTAGAAAAAGCTTGGCAGACGAAAATAATAAAAGATTTTTAGTTTTTAGTCTTAAAATAAAAAGTCTATTTGCAGAGAACAGCTATCGAATTAAAAGCCAATTTATGGCGTTATATTTTAAGTATTTGAATCCGCTATAACCAATTGTAGAAACCGACCCACTGTTACGCAAAGCGTTTCGGGTTCGGATCCGCGACACCCACCAGGGACTTTTCGAAGTTATTTTATTTTAATTTTATTTATTTAAATTAGGTACACCAACAGCATACATATGAAACATACACATACTCACGCCTTTTTTTCCGTCGGGGCAAGCAGAGCTACAACGGACCGCCACTTGCTTCTATCCTTACAAACCTCACGCGCTTCTTCTACATTCATTACTCTTTTTATACATGCTCGCCGGTTCCGGGTGCTTCGGACCTTTCGTTTTTCAGGACGTCACCAATTTGGTCGACGAATGTCCTACGAGGTCGGCCGCGACCGGCTTGCCCATACACGTTTGCCTCATATACTCGGTGCGTCATTCTTTATTCACTCATTCGCTCCACGTATCCAAACCATCTCAGCATTCCTTTACATATAAAACTTTTCTTAAAACTAGTTAAAAGTTATGTTTATATATTAATATGTTAGCCAATTAAATGCGTATTAAGTGCGTAAAGGCGTATAAATGATTGATTATCACTTGCTAAACTGAAACCTGCATGTCTGTGAGTTCTCCATAATGCTCTCGAAATAAATGTGAAATCAGCCAAGCCGCACTTGGCCAGCATGGTGGGCTATGGCCTTATTTTTCTCATTGTGAGAATAGAAGGCCAATTCTCGTATTATATCTGACAGCGACATCGTATTTTAAACAAAATGCGATTCGATTTGGAATTGAATCACAATTGGTATTTTGCTTATTTAATGTCATTATCGTATCTTAGGGCCTATGCAAACCACGTTTTTTAAACGCGCCGTCGACGCGCATTTGTAGCGATACAGACGCGATAGGCACGCAAGTCAGACGCAGCCTGTACACCTTTGCACACCTGTATAAATTCAAACGCGCGTGTAGCCCCGATCAACTCAACTTTTAAATTCATAAAATGCCGTCATGCGTTTTAAACATTGTAGTTGTTGCCAAAAGCAAAAACATAAAGATAGAATATCTTTTCACAGTTATCTATGGATTATTTGACTGTTTCATAATTTAATTTCAATAAAATTCGTATTTCTGCAAGAAATGTGCAAGTGTTGCCAGTTTACGTCGAAGCCGTTTTCCTTGTATTATGGAAAATGCACTTATCAATTGATTTATGTAATATGTAATAAGAATTGTCATGTTAATGAAAAATATATTAACATATTTTAAAAGTATATTTTAGATATATCTTTATTAGCAAATATTGTTATTGGCTTTCCAATATGTATACATTGTTTTGGGTTCGATCCCTATACGATCTAAATATTCATGTACTTAATGTGTAGAAACAGAAGTAATTGATTGCAGGCATTAAATTTTTTTAATAGCTTACGTTGTCCCACTCCTGGGCAAAGGCTTCCCCCAAATCTTAACAGGTATGCTTGTCGCACGTAATCTCAAGTCAGCTCTTGTGGTAGGCGTCTAGGTCATTTTGCCACCTGTTTCGTGGCCACCTTCGGCGACGTCGTCTATCCTCTGGTACCCACAGTGTTGATACTTTTGCCCAACGAGCCTCGTACATACGTCTGACGCTGCTCGCCCAGTTCCATTTGAGACTGACAGCCTTTCTTCCCAAGTCTTTGACGCCTGTTCTAGAACGCAGCTTGGTGTTCCGTAACCTGTCTTTAAATTTAAGACCAGACCAGACCCCTAGGCGTGACCTGTGAAGCTGGGTAGGTGACCAGGTTTGAGAACCGTACGTTGGAATGGTCAGAATAAACAATCATATCCATGAGTTTGCGCTTCTAATATTTAAATTTTTTTTATAGTAAAATTAGTGTTGTCTACAAATCATAATATTTATACTTTTATTATTGTGTACTTGACAAAATTTCGCCGGTTTATGAATACCTTTACAAGGGTGAGAGAATTGATCTATATTCACCTGTATAGTGTACGTCGCTTTCACTAATGTTCACCGTCTCCGGTGCATGAATAATATACGTAATGAAATCTATTTCAGTTATACAGTAAATTATTCAAGACCGCAAACTAATGTCAATATATAACTTCCATAAAAACATTACAAAACTATGTGCAAAATAGTGGGAGATTGGGTGACGGATTAAGATTACGGAATCTCACCACCCCATATCATCCCATGGGTGTCGTAAGAGCCGATGGAGGGAGCATATTATGCAGAGAACAGCACTGTAAGAGAAGGAAAACTTGATACAAACCCTACACCAACCCGTTTGGCCAGCGTGGTTTAGTAGGCCAATTCCTCCTTTCAAAGGAGAGTCTTAGTCCAGCCGTGGACTGTTAAAGGCTGATGATGATGATTGGGAGATTATTCATAATCTGGCAACTTTACACGCACATAGACGCTCGGGTCCGTACAGTGCAGTCGCCAAATGTCACGCACACATAGCTGTCAACGTGCCTCACTTTGATGAATGCGCTCCATCTGCCTTTTGTTCTAATAATCTGAGGAAACGCTATTCTAACGCGCGTGTGTATCGATACAGACGCGCCGGTGCGGCGCGTTTGTATCGATACAAACGACAACAAACTGCTCTGTAGGATAAAAGCGCGCCGTCGACGCGCGTTTTTGAAACGCGCGTCGACGGCGCGTTTAAAAAACGTGGTTTGCACAGGCCCTTAGTCGTTGACACATATTTTGACACATTGTTCAATTTACGGTCTAGTCGCATTATCATGCAAATAATCGTATTAGCTCCATGCGATTCCGTTTTTATTTTCTCAATGGTTGCAAATTTTCGTCCTTTCATAGGGCTTTTTAGATTTGGGAACAGAAAAGGTCGCATGGGGCCATGGATGAGTATGGTTGCTGAGCAACGATTGTTGAGTTGTTTTGCTAAAAATTTTTCACGAGCAGCACTTCATTATCGTGATACAAAAGTAATGCAATGATTTTCCACAATTCCGGGCGATTTCTTTAACACTGATTTGCATGATACTAGGCGACTGATATGCCAACATCCTCGGCGACTTTGCGTCTCGTTAATTGACGATTTTCTGAATCATTGTCTTCAGAGAATAAAATATCATTAATCATAATATTTTATTGGGTTTACGCGAATGTTACACATTGAAATTAAACTACAGTTTACGAATTTTATCGCGTTATATTGGTTTCACTTGTTTTTACATTTAAACCAAATGATCTAGAAACTACATTCTTATTACTAGCCGACGTTTCGAATTCTTTACAGGATTCATATTCACGGCAGACTGAGGTGGTATTTGTATTGAATTTAAAAGTTATCTCAAAGTACCCGAACATTTTTCAACTATTGGTGTTACTATCTACGCAGAATGTGCTCACTGTATCTTGATGTCTTCTGGTGACTTTGTCCTTCTTGGGTTTCATTAGCCTGATAACAGGGTCCCAAGCTGGAGGAACATTCCAACCATCTTCCCTATTGAAATAAGGATGTTTTTTAATTTCAATAGCTTCTCGTATAATTCTTGGAATAAAGCGGTGTTCTTTTGCGAGTATCTGTGGTTTATCAAATTGCAGGTAAGGGTTGGTTCCTTGTTCTACATGTTCACGCACAGCAGACTTCGTCGAGCGTTTGTGTTTAATGTCAGCTATATGTTCCTTTAGTCGAATGCCTATGCTTCTCTTGGTTTGTCCAATGTATGAGAGCCCACACTCACAATCTATCTTGTAAACCCCGGCCTCTTGTAAGGGTAACTGACTCTTGACAGATGGTAATAAATGGCTTATCTTCGTTGGCGGCTTGTAGAAAGTTTTGATTGAAGCTCGCTTCAAGATGTAGCCAATCTTGTCGGTCACGCCCTTGATATCCTCCCATACATCAGAAACCAAAAGAAGCATAGGCATTCGACTAAAGGAACATATAGCTGACATTAAACACAAACGCTTGACGAAGTCTGCTGTGTGTGAACATGTAGAACAAGGAACCAACCATTACCTGCGATTTGATAAACCACAGATACTCGCAAAAGAACACCGCTTTATTCTAAGAATGATACGAGAAGCTATTGAAATTAAAAAACATCCTAATTTCAGTAGGGAAGATGGTTGGAATGTTCCTCCAGCTTGGGACCCTGTTATCAGGCTAATGAAACCCAAGAAGGACAAAGTCACCAGAAGACATCAAGACACAGTGACCACATTCTGCGTAGATAGTAACACCAATAGTTAAAAAATGTTCGGGTACTTTGAGATAACTTTTAAATTCAAGACAAAGACAAATACCACCTCAGTCTGCCGTGAACATGAATCCTGCAAAGAATTCGAAACGTCGGCTAGTAATAAAAATGTAGTTTCTAGATCATTCGGTTTAAATGTAAAAACAAGTGAAACCAATATAACGCGATAAAATCCGTAAACTGTAGTTTAATTTCAATCATTAATCATAATTAGTATGTACGATGCCCGCAAAACTTAAGAACAATCAATTATAACGTAGATCAACCAAGGCATTTTTATATTCCACTCTTAAGTTGGTGGCAAAAAGGTAAGCGAGCACGATTGGCGACTGGAGCAGCGAGGCACACCTAGTACACATTTATCCTATAATACGCAGCGGTACACACATTAATTCGAATCAAAAATTGCTTTTGTTTTGATACTACGAACACAATTATGACCCTACGTGACAAAATGACGCTGAAGTTTCGTCCACACAAATCCTTTAAAAAAAAACCAACGACATGTGTACTGTTGATGAAACTGTTACTCTAACAACATATGCGCCAATAAAAACAGCAAAAATGCAGTTGATATTGTATCATAGTTCGCGTGCAATCTTCTGGTAAAAAGTTTTAACGAGAATCATGGGTACCAACTAAATTGGCTTCGGGCGTTCAAACTTGTCTGGGTAGCGGTTTTGCTCCTAGTATAGACCAAATATAATGCGATACTGTACAATGTAGTTTTAATCAGCTGCGCAACCGATAGTTTATTATATGACTACATTTTCGGTACTAAGTTTCAATTTCAGTTTTCTTGTGTTGGCTCTGTTGTTTGAACAGGTGATTTTCCTAATGTCCAGATGGCAAAATCAGCCCTGTATAGGTATAAACTGTTTCACTGCGGGGCAGGAGCCTAGGCACCCACAGTTTCTCATTCGATCTGTCGGTGTATAAATATATTGGCCCAGAAAAATGCTCTAAACAACATTTCATTGTAATTTCAGATAATCTTTTAATAAAAATAGAAATAATCCTGTGTAAAACGAACCCAAAGAAAAACCCAAGAATAAGATGCCTGGATCTATCTAATAATTAATGGACAGGCTAGTGATATCCAACATTTAGTTTAGACCAGTCTTAAAAGATGATTTTGATTAAGTGTGTGAAGGTAAAGTAATGCCAATAGGAAGAGGAAAAAATAAACCTTTTTTAATCAAACATAAATGAAACACTCAGGAACACATAATGCAAGAAATTGCACATCAACACGCTTTCCAGAAAATACAGAAACCACCCAAAACAAGGATGTTCTCATTCCATGTTCGTATAAAAACTAGTAACACAGATGCATTTTGTTGCTCGCAAGTTTCACTTTACATCAGAAATTAGGTTATGTGAAGATTAAATGGCGTTCAAACTGGGTACAACCAGTTCGATCCGGTTAAAAGCAGTTATAATTGGATAAAGCCAGTGTAATTGTAAGTAGTTTGCGGTTAATTTGAGTTTGATGGAGAACACGAGTTCAGATTGCGATTCTAGTTTCTTTAGTAAGTTTTGAACTTTATATTGTATCATAAAATGATATACAAACGGTTGATCAAGGGTGAAATAATTCTATACAGTTAGCAACTTTGCAATGTTTTTAATGTTTTGCGATATAATTTTCATTTTTTATATTTACGTATTACCTTCTTTATTTTTCTAAAAAATCTTTCTTTATTTTTATTACATATGGTTAGTTAAATTCAGGTGTCAAAATACAAGATTTATCGACATTCATGAATTTTTAGATAATCTTCAATACTAATTTGCACTAATATTGAAATTGTAGTAACATTGTTACTGTTTGCTTTGTGAGTATTATCGAAGAGAGTAGGTAATTAATGTCATTTTCGAGTGAGTTTACTATTAGGAAGGAAACAAAAATATAAATGTCTTTTTTTACCAAACGAGTGTTTTCTGTTGCAAAGAGAACACTCGTTTGGCATACATACGTACATTATTTCCGAAATATAATATCATCTATTGGTGGTTTTTCGAGTACGGTTTTTCTCCACTCTGTACTTAAAGTTAACTTGACTACGACACATCTGAAGCATTTCTATTTTAGGAAGAAAGTATTATAAACTAAAGTACTTTTTAGTTACTTTCCTGGTAGATCGAATTATGGGGGTTTTTATCAAGTCGGGCTAAAAGTACCTTAAAAGCAAGAAAGATATGTCAGGATCGCACTTATATTTACAGCACCTTATCTGAGGATGACTTTTTGTGTCCTGCTTCGTGGTTAAATATTTACCCGACTTGAAATGTACTTTATGCATTTTCCTCCCTGGTTTACCTTACTTGTGTTTAACATTACATATATTATTTAAATATATTATTATGCCTTATATCTTATGACAGTTGAACGTAACAAAATAGGTATTAATAATAATTTCAGCATTAAACCCTAACAAATAACTTTATAGCCAATTTATCATCCGCAACATACATCGCCTACAGTCTATAAACTTTCTAAGGACACAAACACATGGCAGCACATTATCCGTAACGTGAGCCACAAACTATCTTCCAGGAAGGAAATCGGAACGGCCTGCTGCGTACCCGTGTATGTAGGCACTTACATTTGTTATGGCCACTTAAGATCGGGTCCTTGCGTTGTCTATTATGCTGCTTGCGACGTACTATGGTGTTAAACGGAATAGGTTATTAAGATTAATTGTCTGAGTGTATTGTTTACACTGTGTTATTGTGGTAATAAGACTCTCTTGTGCTTAAACAAGTTAAAAAAAAACCTGAGAAGTTCGAAGTTAAGCCCTTCGCAAAAACATTGCAGCCATTTTCCACTTAAAATCGTGCATACTTCGGTACATCATAATATGTATCACAATGTGTAATATGTTATCTATACATATAAATAAAATTGAAGTGTCAGTCTGTGATTTCTAAATAAGGTTTTTCAAGTGCTTATAGTTAGTTACACGATTCTCAGTCCAAAACAACCCTTTTTAACATTTTTGTCTATCTGTCTGTCTGTCCGTCTGTCTGTCTGTCTGTCTGTCTTTCTGTTGCTGAACCGATTCAAATGAGACTCTCACTGGAAGGGAGAAGGATTTATAGCGCTACATATAGACTACAATTCTGCCGTCCTTACGAAAAGTGCAATAACTGGAGTTTTGCACCGAATTGAAATAAGTAAATATTCGGAATCAGCAGAACGAGATCTATATGTTCTTTTAAGACACTTTTTACGTATCTATGACGCAGCCGGTTTTAATACTAAGCTGCAATATCTAGGTCAATGCTTTATGATTTACATATCAAGACCGATATAACTATAGATACGAATAACTTACTCGCGCTATTCAGAAATTTTACTAACTATATTTGCAATAAGTATAGTATACTATATTTCTAATTAGCATAGTTCGTCATTTGTAATATTCATTTACTAGTTAGAAGTGCAATATGTTTGAGTTATTGCAAATATGATACGGATCCTTATTTACGGTATTAAATAATGTACTAATTATTTCTGCAATAAGTAGAGTTACTGCATTTATAATTACCATATTCCGTTACTTGTGATTCTCATTTACTAGTTATAAGTACAATAAGCTTGAGTTATTGCAGTTATCTTAAGGGACCTTATCAATAATTATGGGAAGGATACTAAAATTGATTTAGTAAGTAGATATATATTGCATTTATTTCTAGGAAGAGGTAATGAATCCAGTATACCTACACGATATCAATTGCAATAAATTTACAATTTATTGCGATTATAACAAGTACCAGGAGGTTAGGGGGTACGAGGGGAGTTAAATATTAAGTGTAAAAAATAAACCAACCTTGAAAAAACTTTATACATTCAGTCAAAAAAGTATTGGGAATGGATTATTTGTTTATGGTTCCAAATTATTTTTTTGTTTATTTTTGTTGTTGTTAGATTGGCACAACTTTTTTTCATTTTGGCGCGGTGTTTGAGTTGCATCTGTTAGTTATATTAAATACAATGCTGTTTTTAGTTATATTATATCTAGTGTGTATTGCGAATTTCATAATGGACAAAAACACCGAAAAAAGAGTTTGTCTTAAATTTCGCATTCCTAATGGGATTTCGTGTTCGGAGTCAACAAAAATGTTACAGAAGGCTTACGGTGAATAGACTTTATCAAAAACTCGTGCTTATGAGTGGTACAAAGCGTTCAAAAGCGGTCTAGATGTGATGGAAGATTTGCCTCGCTCTGGTAGGCCATCAACGTCTGCAACTCAAGCTAACATCACAAAAGTGAAGGAAACATTGACTGAAAATATTCATTCAACTTTAAGGGTGATCGCCGCCGAATTTTCTGTATCTCACAAGTCGATTCGATACATCTTTTAATGTTACAGAGCGTGCTCGTTTGCTGGCTGTGGGGGAATGGGAATCCGGTCTATGGCTTCAGGCACTACCATCGTCTAACACAGGAACCATGTTGGACGATGAGACGTTCCGTATCGCCACTTGTCTCCGTTTAGGTGCTCCGTGTGTTTCTCCGCATCGAGGTCATTGTGGAGAAGACGTCGATAGCCTCGGACACCATGGGCTATCCTGCAGCAGAAGCGCTGGTAGGATTCCTCGTCATGCTCACCTAAATGACATAATCCGTCGTGCTCTTGTCGCGTCTGGTGTACCAGCTGTACTTGAACCAAATGGTTTGGTACGCGACGACGGGAAGAGACCTGACGGTATGTCACTGTTGCCATGGAAAATGGGTAGGCCTTTGGTGTGGGACGCAACCTGCGTAGACACCCTCACGCCACCCCTTTTCCAAGCTCGAGAGGTCATGCTGGCGCTGCTGCTGCATCTGCGGAAACCCTCAAACGGCGCAAATACAGTAATCTAGTAGCTAATTACGTATTTGAGCCGTTTGGGGTGGAAACGCTAGGCTCATGGGGTCCGAGCGCTCGTTCTCTATACCGAAAAATATCTAAACGGTTAGTCGACGTCTCACGTGACCAGAAGCCAGGCTGGTTTATTCTTTGCTCAGATCTCGCTGGATCGCAGCATTGCCATCCAGCGTGGCAATGCTGCCAGCCTTCTGGGCACGTTACCCGATGATATTGATGCGGAGGCATTCTACGACGCCTAAACACACCTGTACATATGTATCTATTTTTACTCTTTATTTTTAGTTTTATGTACATATATATTCTTAGACAGTATGATTATTTAAGATAGTCATGTATTTATTTATAATTAATCATCTGCAATGTACCTTATAATGAAAATTTAACAAAATAAAAAATGTCGATCCGTATCATTTTAATAAATAATTTGGGTATAGAACATATTGCCGCTCGGCTAGTCCCAAAAGACCTGTATTTTCTCCAAAAAACTCAATTGCACGAGTGTCGCTGAGGACATGCTAGAACGAGTCAATTCCGACCTAAAATTCATGAAACGCATACTGGTGACGAGACGTGGATTTACGAGTTTGACATGCAAACTAGTCAACAAACTTCGGAGTGGCGCCTTTCAACTGAACCGAAACCGGAAAAACCACGCCAAAGTTACCACACTTAAAAAGTGGGTATTAACTTATTGTTCACAGAATAATTATGGTTTAATACACCTACTCATGAATTTTCCATTAATATTAGTGCATGAGGTATTTGTTTATAATCGGTTGTACATTTAAGTGTGGTATTAGTTAATTTTAAGACAAAATTGTATGAGATGTATGGACTGTTAGCAAACGTTATAAATAAATAAATAAAAATAATAAATTAAAGTCTTTTCTTTGACTATCGCGGTGTTGTGCACTTGGAATTCTTGCCGGAAGATCAAACGGTAAATAAGGAATACTATTTGAGCGTTATACGGCGTTTAAGAGAGAAAATTCGAGGAAAGAGGCAATTTTTGTTGAAAGAAAATTCTTGGATTTTGATTTTTTACCACGATATGCGCCTTCGCACATGGCTATGATTCTGAACGAATTTTTGACCTAACACTCAACCAATACTATCGAGCACCCACCATATTCACCAGATATGCCCCCAACCGATTTCTTTCTTTTTCCTAAACTCAAATTACCACTTTGTGGCACCCGTGTTCAATCGGTAGAAGACATAAACGAGAATTCGCGGCGAGAACTGAACTCAATTCCGGAAACAGCGTTTCAAAAAGTTTTGATGATTGGATTATTCGTTGGCGTAAGTGTATCGTTTCTGAAGGAGCATACTTTGAAGGTGATAAAATAAATTTGAATGAATAACAAACAGTTTGTGTATTATTGATCTTATCCCGGTACTTTCTTGACAGAGTATTAGTAACCGTTGAACTTTAAATGCTGGATAATAGACCAAAATTAATAAGTAAGATAGCGAAGTGATTCCCATCATAATTGTACTTTTTTTTAGTTTGAAATGAAAAATATTTAATATTATAATTTTTTTATTCATAAAATTATAACCGATTTCACAGTATTTAAAAAACACATCTAAACGCAGATATGGTGAGTAGGATTGGCTTTACCGAAAACAGTTTCAAACTAAATCGGTGAGAGGAAAGATTATGTTTTGCAAACTTTTGTTTATTTATAGGTATTTGACATAAAAGTGTAACATCTCTAATTTTATAATAGTAACAAGTTAAAACTCAGGCGTTTTAAATTTGTCTCTTACTAATGTAAACCGCAATAAATAAGAAACTTAATGCACATTTGGTTAGGAAGCAGTTAAATAAAAAAAATGAATTGCTACTCAAAAATGCATCATGTTGGTTTCCTTACCATTAGTGCAATAAGTAGGTTACTTATTGCGGTTATGACTAGTAAACATTCTTTCTTATGTTTAGTATTATTACCATGTAATAATACTAAACATTATTTTATATATTGGTTTTTATATCGGGAATAAATGCGGGAACAAGCATTAAGTATCACATAATATTCTCTACATTGTTATACATCATGTAGTAAAAGTTTATATCCGATACCTTGTATAGTGATGGAGATATAAACAAAACAAAAATAAAATCTTTATCAGCGGTTTTTCTCGAAATCAGGTTTGACCTAGTTATTGCACTTTTCGTAAGGACGGCAGAATTTGACCCGGTAGTTGGCGCTGTTGTCGCGATAACAAGTCTTTACTTCTTCTACTCATCTATATACATTTAAATAAAGTTGAAATGTCTGTCTGTGATTTCAAAATAACAATGTTTTTTTCAAGTGCATATAGTTAGTTACACGATTTTTAGTCCAAAACAACCCTTTTTAACATTTTTGTCTGTCTGTCTGTCCGTATGTCTGTCTTTCTGTTTGTCCGGGGTAGTCTCTAGAACGGCTGAACCGATTCAAATTAGACTTTCACTGCACGGTTGAGGACTTTATAGCGCTACATATAGGCTACAATCGCTGTTGTCACGATACCGACTCTACGTAGTATGTATACCTATATGTATGTATTTTAAGTTATTATTAACGTTCGAAAATCGCCAGGCGTATAAAAAAATGATTTGCCTAAGATGTAAATAATTTATTTTAGGCGTCCACTAAGAACGAATTTTACGAAAGGGCTTAATTGAGGAGCTTGTAGGGTTCGCGCAAAGTATGAAAGTTAAAATAAAATATTATTACTATCCGCGTGCAAAGCCGCGGGTAGCTAGTAGATAATATGTACTATCAACAAACCCTCGATTTCGGCTTCTACCTCCGGTTTCTCTTATAATAAGTCAAGTTGAAGTATCCAGATAAGATAAACTCGTAGCAAAAGCAATTCAGCAAGTTTCCTATGAAGAACGACGGTGCATCGCCGTTGACGAAAGGCAATGTTGGCCCAAGAACTTTTTGTTTGTCCGGGTCGATTTGGCTGCATTGCGTAACAATGGGGGAACAGCAAGATGAGCTCATCATCATTGTCCTAGCGCTATCATGGTTGCATCCAAGACTGTTCGCCTTAGGGCCCGGGGTCGGCTTTAAGTAAAAAGCCACAGAGACTTTGCAATAACAAAAAAATATGTTATGAATAATATATTATGTACTATCATCATACTCTCTGACCACGATTTCAGCCACTACCTCTAGTTTCTCTTATAATGAGAAAGGGTGAAGTATCCAGAAAAGATCAGATCGTCGCAAAACCAATTTAGGCATTTTTGTGAAGAACGACGGTGCATCGTTACAGACGAAAGGCAATTTCTTTGCCCAAGAGCTTTTCTGCGTTTTTGTGTGGTGTGGTACAGTTCATCATCAACTTCATAGCGCTGCTTTGAGTTTATCGCTACAGAGAATTGGAAATATCACTACAAAAATTTACTGAATCGGAAAGGTTGCCTAAATTAAACTGTTTTCAGCGATTACGTAGGTTGCCAGCTTTTTAATTGTAACTTCTTTTCATTTTATCTTTTATCATGTATAGCTATAATGAAATATTACCTATCTATTCACTACATGTTTTTCTTACGAGAAGGTTGGAGGCTGCAGATCTAACACCGACTCTGCATCGCTTAAAGTAAGGAGGTTTTAACCGAGCCTAGCACTCGAAAATGCAGAGCGGAATCCCCTACGTTCCATCGAGTTTTTACACGACAGAGAGATAGGGGTCTACGTTGATACCGCGGGCCTTTCACGAACATGTATCACTCGTTACTGCGTCGTCGAAGTATCAGCTTTTACATTAATGAGCAAAAAACTTGCATTTTAATAACATCGAGTGGATTGAAGTGTTTTAACGGACTGCCAGGCTGTGGGTTCACGGAGTTGTGATAGAAACTCTTATGTGGTTTCGTTTGACTCGGAGTATTTTTATGTCTGCGTATATTTTGGTCTTTTGAGATTTGAGAGGGATTTTCAGTTTGGTAGTCTAGTGCATTGGTCAACTTCTGAAGTAATAATAACTGTATTTATAAGTTTATTATGAGCGTTTAACGATTTATTGACATTATAATTATAATGAACAAAATTATATGGTTAAGAGATGTAATGGGTGGTGCAGTCTTTTCGATGTGCTGCGTTATTATGGTTCACTTCTGTGAACACGCCAGAAATAATTATAATGGGCAAAATGTAGTAATTGATAAGAAATCAGATTCAGGGATGAATCGAGTTGAGGTTCACATATTATCACATATACATAATACCACAGCCAAAGTAAGTTAGTAGTCTAACTTTGTATCAGAATTACGGACCTGTATATTATTAGCTATACAGGGTGTCACAAGACCCATCACCAAGCCGAAGTCTACTCGTTGTGGACATCATGCCAAGTCATACTGACCAAAAATAAAGCCTAGATTTTTTTTTTTAGGTTTTCACATTTTTGAAACGGCAATTAAAAGCGCGCGCGTGCAATGTTGGAATACCTACTTATCCATGGAGTCAAAGGGCATCTAAAGAACATATTAGCGGGGTAAATTCATCGATTTTGTACCTAACTAGAAAAATTCCATACTAACTTTGAGCCTCAATATCTCCTGAACCAGTAATTTCCCAGGTATGGTGCCGAAGTAAGAAAAGTTTGTAGTGATTGATACAACATGGGATTTCAGTTTTCGTTAAGGGTCTTTTTACACCCTGTATATAGCAGCGATAGCCGAGTAGAGAGACCGACGGACTGCTACGCATAGGGTCTCGGGTTCGAATCCACGGCACGCACCAATGACTTTCGAAGTTAAGTTCGTATTAAATTGGTAATTATCACTTGCTTATCGGTGAAGGAAAACATCGAGAGGAAAGCTGCATGTCTGAGGTTCTCCATAATGTTCTCGAAAGACATTTAAAGTCTGCCAACCTGCACTTGGCCGTAGTGGACTATGGCCTTACCCTTGTCATAGTGAGAAGAGGCCCGTGGCCAGAAGTGGGACGGTATAAAGAGCTGATGATGATATTCTACTTCTATACATTCTACATCGTACTTGATCATCAAATAAAGATAATTATGTCATGGGTGGGGAACGAGCGGTACTGACTAGTCGCCAGCTAAACAACCAGGGTATCTAAAACCTAGACCATTCAAACTATGAATCCCTTAAAACCTTTTCTAAATCATAACAGCGACTTCAAATTTTCCTCACATGAACACAACATTTCTAAACAAAATTATACCAAAGTTATGTCTGGCTATGACAAATTGGCATATTGCTGACCTACAAACTTAGTAGACTTGTGTAGTTTGTCACTTTGTCCCTAGAGGGCGCTGTCTGAGAAACTTAAGTTTTTTTAAGTATGAGAGTTCGGCGTTGTTTTGAAAAGGGTACGTGAAAAGTGTTTAGAGACAGACTTAGGGTGACTTTTAAAGTGTTAATGGCTATGCTAGTGATGGCGTTTTACTTTTTAATAAAAAATATTGTAAAACAGTAAAGTATAGTTAATAAGGCTAATCAAAGTCACAGACATAGCTCTCCGAATAGTCAAGCCGTAGTGGCATAGAGCAGGGCACAAAGCCAGAACAATCAATCACCGGCAGAGGTAGTACTTCCGCATAGTGGACTGACGATCTTGTTGGGATCGCGGGCAGCGGATGGATGTGGGTGGCTCGAGATCAGTCTACGTGGAGAGCCTTGAGGGAAGCCTTTGTCCAGCAGTGGATGTCTTTCGGATGATATAATGATGATCATTACTGCTGTATCTGTCTGCGGTAAACACAAAAACAACTGAACGGGTTTTCATCTCTTTTATATAGCAATAGATCAGACCAGTTATTAAATAGCTCACATAACATTTCCTTTCCAGGGCAGCGATGGCCGAGTAGATATACCAACACACTTTTTTTTCTTGTTTTACGAGGTGGAAAATCCCTTCGGATCACCGACTCTTAGGGAAATGAGAGCCGGAGTATGTGGTGATCCCACTAAAAACCACCTGGACTTTCTCATGTACCCGTGTGTCGGACGGTCGGGTATTGCCGAAGCATTCGTCGCAACCCCCCGACGGGTATTGGCCCGCCAAATTTTCAGGCGGGCCCCGAACAAAACCCCCCATGGCGACGGATGAAGGTGTTGAGCTCCGCCGCCAAAACACCCAGAGGCCGCAGAGGATAGGGAGGACGGCAACAAAACACTGACACGCCTCTCCTCCCGCGACCGAACCTGACTGCGAGGGACAGACAGAGCTGTCCCCTGCAATCGCACTTTGGACGCATCCTACGCAAGCTTCACCCAAGCCCATGTGGAGCGTTCCCTCCCGGGATCCCGCTTAGCTTCACCGTGGGTGTACCTCAAACCCACTGTTACTGAGCCCCCCCACCACGACAAGGTGGAGATCCCACGGGGGGAGAGATATACCAGCACACTGCTATGCAGAGAGTATCGGGTTCGAATCCACGGCGTACACCACTGACTTTTCGTAGTTAATTGCGTATTAAATCATTAATTATCGCTTGTTGCCCCGTGCCTCGGAGAGCACGTTAAACCGTCGGTCCCAGCTGTCATGAAGATCTTTGACAGTAGTTACGGAGATTCGGTGCCTTCAAATAAACTGATAATAATCTAAACCATAGACTATGGTTATCCCTTTGGATTGCGGAGGTCAGACGACAGTCGCTCTAGAAAAGCTGATATTCTGTCAAATCTGGTTATACTAGTAAGCGTACCTCGGGCTCCAAGGCGAGAAGGTTTGAATGCAACTGGGATAAGGACACTAGGATGATGATGATGAACATTTTCCTTCTCAATCTACCTCATCAACTCAACAAATGCCGGTAAGCGAGCTAAACTAACAAAGAACTATTGCCGCAGGTGCTGGAGCCAGAAATGATATCCATCGCTCACTGACCGCACGTTACCATTAGTTACACCCAATTGTACGTATTGTAATCGCGTACAATGGTTTAATTTGATGCACATTTTGTGTGTAAAATATTAATACATCAGTCTATTGTCGCATATTTCTTGAATATTCATCATCATCATCATCATCATCATCAGCCCTGTATATATATTGTCCCACTGCTGGGCACGGGCCTCTTCTCACTATGAGAAGGGTAAGGCCATAGTCCACCACGTTGGCCAAGTGCGGGTTGGCAGACTTCACATGTCTTTCGAGAACATTATGGAGGACTCTCAGACATGCAGGTTTCCTCACGATGTTTTCCTTCACCGTTTAGCAAGCGATAATTAGCAATTTAATACGCACTTAACTCCGAAAAGTCATTGGTGCATGCCGTGGATTCGAACCCGGTCCGTCTGAATATTACAAGCTTTTATTTTTACCATTTATGCCATAAGAATGACGCTGAGACTTGATCGAAACTGCATTTTGAATCAATATAATTACGAGAATTGGCACTCTGTATATTTAAAATTCTTCCGTTACTGACATTCAACGCTAAGTCAAATTGAAAGCTGAAATTCCTCACGTATGTTCCTTGGGGACCGCAAGGGACAATTCAATTTCAATTTATTTATAAGTATAAATATAGACACAATACATATAATACACGCAACACAATCTAGTCCCTAACTAAGAAAAACTTGTACAATGGGTACTAGACAATAGATTGACATACATATTTTTTTGTTAGTAAGTATACTTATGAACTGTTATTAAAACTTGCACGATGATGCTGTGCGTTCGTGTGGCACTTGTCCGCGGAAGCGACGGAATACCACACCCTTCTGTCAAAAGTCCTCATTCATGACGACATGTAGATAGCAGGTCGGGATCCGCACCACAAACGCCTTGAAGTTGACATTACGGCGCGACTGCACTCTCAGCATGTACTTTGCCTTTTGACGTACGTACTCCACGATGTCCCCTGCCGTCATGGTGTAGTGCAGGTGAGAGATGTACACGGATGTGTTTGGTTGCGGCGGCGCGCAGGTTTGCACCAGGCTCCACAGGAGCCGTGCCGCAGCAGTTCTTGACGGTTTTCTGACGACGTTTCTTTTTCTGCACCGTCACAAAACCGTCATGAGCTACCTCGTTCCTCGATGCCTTCTCCGGCATTAACTTCTTAGTAGCAGCAGGGGTGCTCGCAATTATTCGCTGCGCCTCCACTTTTTTAGGTCGCGCGGCGATACAAGAGGGAGCCGCGGGGACGGGGGCAGGGCTGCGCGGCGCTCGGGTAGCGCACTCAGCAGTCACAACATTCCGCGGTGACAAAACTGCTGACGCGAAACTTGCGACTGACGTATCCACGCAGGTCCCTCGGCGTGTGTTGATGTTACTATACGCCGGTGACCCAGTACCTGCAACTGCATTACGTAGATCGTCCACCTCCGTGCGCAAGGGTACGACGGTTTCCTGGGATGCTTCCAATTTCTTGTTCACATCCGCTAAACTTGCCTTAAGAAAGACGATGTCTCTCAAGAGGCTTGTGACATCGACGTGGTTGAAGGTGACGGGAGGCAACTTGCTCAAGTCCCTAGCCACAAACATCGACACGTCGTCAGGATCAGTCTCCTTCAGCAGCGTGATAATATCCTGCAGACTTTTCTTCATCCCGTCACGCCTGCTTGACACCATCTGATCGCATTTGTTTAGCGACCTGTACGCAAGCAGCTTGGCAGCCGCTATTTCCTCCTCGCTGAATTTTGAAGGACAGATCTGAATAGCCGAGACTTCGTCCAAGACATCCAGCTTCTGTTGCAGGAACGCCAGCAACTCGTTAGCCACAAGTTTGTCACTCATGGCGATAAAAATTCCGAGCATCGGTTTGCGCCGCGCTAAACAATACAATTACTTATTTCTACGCGATACACGTCCGCCTCAGAGCGCGGTACAACGAGGTATAACAATGAGAAGGGATTTGCCGAAATTCCTACAGGATTGGGAACGGACAAATGCCTTAGGCATTAAGTCCGCCTCTGTACACTTGTTTGTGCATAAAGTTAAATAAATAAATAAATAAATAAAACAAATAAATAAAAAAGAAATTGTTCGAATATGATACTATTCGTGGAAAAGATCACATAAGCCAAGCTCATAAAAACCATAAAAACGAGACCTTAATATTGCTGTAATTAAAGTAGAAATAATCGTATGTACTCCCATAATATTTTCCCTTCACAACCCCCCTCATCGACAACAAATACCAGTGAGCGAGCTAAACTAACAAAGAACTAGTGCGTCAGGTGCTGGAGCCAGTAATAATATCCATCGCTCACTGACCGCACGCCAATATTTGTTACACCTACTTGTACCACGCGTAATCGCGTACTATGGTTTAGTTTGATGCACAATTATTATTATGTAGAATATAGCCAGTCTATTTCCAAATGTCTATGTAATTTAACAAGCTTGGTTTTTCCCATTTATGACATAATAATAATGACACCGAGACTTGATGGCAATCTGCATTTTGAACCAATGTAATTACGAGAATAGGGCCTCTATATTTTGAACAAATAGAATAAAATTGGCCCTTTACAGATATGAAATTCTTCCGTTATTGACTGACTGTCATACAAGGCACACTACACAGCCAAATCTATGGGCGCTAGAAGTTGAATTTTGGCAGGTAGGTTCTTTAGGTTCGTTAGGTTGCACTGAGAAAGAATTTGCCAAAATTCCTAAGAGATTGGAAATAAACATATCAATTGAAAAAAAAAGGTGGGCGTAGCTGCGGCTATCCTCTAGTTTGAGTATAAAGCTTGTCGAATAAAAAGCTCACGTGAGCCAAGCTCATCAAAAACTATAGGCATAAGCCATAAGCCCTTAATATTGCTGTAATTCAAGTTGAAAAGATCTTACGAAAGCTAATAACATTTTCCCTTCACAATCAACCGCATCAACTCAACAAATGCCAGTGAGCGAGCTAAACTAGCAAAGAACTAGTGCGACAGGTGCTGGAGCCAGTAATGAAATGAAAAAAAAAAATGATGAACTGCTTAACTCCATCCTTGAAATAATTAACAAGAAGATGGACATAGTATGCGCAAATTGGGAGATTAAAACAGTGATCCGAATAGGAAAGAACAACTGTAGAATAAGACCAATTGTAGTTACAATCACCACCACGTGCAGAAATCTACAACTTTTAAAACGATTAAAGCCTTAGGATTATGCACCAACTGTCCTCCAAAAACGCAAAGAACTTCAGGAAGAGCTGCAAGAAAGAAGTTTATCTGGGGAAAAGGTAATGCTTTTACCTTATGCTTTTTCCTACTGAATTTAAAATTATTTATAGCCCAAATATTTTTAAAAACAAACTGAAGGCATATTTATTGCAAAAAGGGTATTACAGCGTAGATGAATTTAGAAACGACAAAAATGTTTTAATTTAATAATAATAAAAATAGCCGTGTGGTTGACGGCATAGAATACAAGTGTCACCACCCCCTATCTTCCCGTGGGTGTCGTAAGAGGCGACTAAGGGATAACACGATGCAAATACCATCTTTGCGTAGAGACGGAAAACTCGACATCAAACCCTATACGACTGCCTCGTTGGTCTCGCGGCATAAATGTGCGCGTGGGATCGGGAGGTCCCGGGTTCGATTCCTGGGTCGGGCAGTGTTATTGTGTTTTTCTGTCACGAAATTCTCAGTAGCAGCACGGAGTCTGGAAATGTGCCCGGTACGGCAATAGGTTCGCCCCTTATTACGTGGGACTAAAGTATATCTGGCGAAAAGTGGGTGTAGAAATACACCTCTGCCTACCCCTTCGGGGATAAAAGGCGTGACGATATGTATGTATAAGTATGTAAAAATTATTCTGTTAGTTGATTCATATTTTATTATTGTTCTTATTGTTTTTCTTTGTAATAATTTATAATGGTATTCTATTAATAATGTAAAAATTAATGATTTTATTTTTTATTGTGTAATAATTGTGTGTGCAAATGTGTATTAGTTTAAGAAGCTTGTAACTATATTTTCAACACAAATGTATATTTGTTAAGAAATAAATGACTTATGACTTATGTCTTCCATAGGACAAGATAGCGTAATTTTATTAAAGTCTCAAGATTACCAAAAACCAAAATCTAAAGTAAACGAGTTCTTTCGGAGTCTCCGAAAGCAACAAATGAAGAAAAAAATACCTTAGAACAGAGGAAGCAGGCATTCAAAGAAAAAACAAGTCTCAGAACATAGTGAACTTCTTGCGCTATTCACAATTAAGTCCCGCCCCCAAAGCTTCTGCAAGTCGGGATCACCTAGAACCTCCAAAAAACTAAGCTGCCGCCCTCTGTCTTCTCCCAACACGGTCGATCCCCGCGGGAGATGTAGACCAAAACCCTCTAGAGATAACATATTTAAATAATGTTAGGACGCTATCATCCTATTACCGCCTTCTGGAATTAAGCGAAGCCATAGAAAATATTAAATATGACGTCGTTGGACTCTGTGAAATTATACTATTTGCTAATGCTATAGAAGAACATCAAGACTTCATATTTTACTACATGGGACAAACGCCAGGATTATATGGAGTAGGATACATTGTAAGCAGGCTCCATAAGAAGAATATTGTATGCTTCCACGGCTTGTTCCCTAAGCTTTTAACCAACGCATTCGAAGACGTCTTTAAGGCGCTGAACTGTACTGGACGGGACATAAACATTAATGGCAAGTACATATCCCACCTACGGTTTGCTGACGATATCGTCATCGTGGCAGAGGTCCTGAAAGAGCTGATCGAGATGCTGCTCAGCCTAAATGGAGCCTCTCGACGGGTCGATCTCGGCATGAACTTGGGTAAAACCAAGATTATGTTCAACAAACACATTGTGCCGGGACCGGTTTATGTCGACGGATCGATGCTTGAAGTTGTTCAAGAGTATGTTTATCTTGGGCAAGTAGTCCAGCTTGGTAGAAACAACTTCGAGAAAGAAATCGACCGCAGGATGCTTTTGGGTTGGGCAGCGTTTGGCAAGCTACGTCGAGTTATTAGTCTATAACCAATGCGTCCTACCTGTTATGCCGTACGGTGCCGAGACGTGGACACTCACAGTGGGACTAGTCCACAAACTTACAGTCACGCAGCGAGCTTTGGAACGGTCTATGCTTGGCTTCTAATTGAAGGATAAAATCCACAACGAAGTTATCCGACAAAGAACCAAAATTACCCACATAGCACACATAATTAATTAGTAAGCTCAAGTGACAGTGGGCTGGCCACATTTGAAGAAGGACTGATGGCCGACGGAGCAAGCGTGTCTATGCTCGACTTCTATTTGAAGGATAAAATCCACAACGAAATTATCCGACAAAGAACCAAAATTACCCACATAGCCCACATAATTAATTAGTAAGCTCAATTGACAGTGGGTTGGCCACATTTGTGAAAGGACTGATGGTCGATGGAGCAAGCGTGTCCTAGAGTGGAGACTACGACTCGGTAAGCGTAAGCTAGGGTGGCCCCCGGCTAGGTGGACCGACAACATGAAAATGGAGGCTGGGACAGACTGGATTCGGAAGGCTGAGAACCGTGTACTGTGGCGTGTGTTGGGAGAGGCCTATGTCCAGCAGTGGACTGCGATAGGCTGATTAATATATACCGATGTCTTTCCAGTTTAGTTTCTGCGGCACAAGGGCACGTTTATGACGTACGTGGTGAAGGTCAAGTGTTGCTTGCTTGATAGCGCATCTCAAAGTAATTTTATTACTTTTGATTGTTTGAAACGCTTTGGGCTTAAAAATAGTTCTCAAAACCCAAACCACCAAGTGTCCACCAGTGCCAAACCACCAATTCCCGTGACAATTAAGCTTGTATTTGTCACGGGAATTGGTGGTTTGGCAAATAAAGTTAAGTGTTCAGTCGATTTTAAGATACATTCACGTTTTGATAGCATTTGCTATCAAATGCCTAATGTTGTGTGTAGCAATCAAATAAATATTCCTCCCGCTATTGAGCCTGTATTAGGGTATGTGGTTATGGGTACTGTACCTACAGCACATACTTCATATTATACGACATCTTGTTGTTCTGTTCTTTAAGCATACGATATGGATTCGCTTCTCAGGCGATTCTGGGAGCTTGAAGAAATTACCGCGCCGCCCGCTCTGAGCCGTAAGGATCACGAGTGTGAAGAATATTTCCGCGCTTCTACTGTTCGTGATGACAGTGGAAGATACATTGTTGCGTTACCTTTTAATGGTGACCCTTATGCGCTAAATGACTCATGCGCCGCCGCGCTTAGGTACTTCTATTGTTTAGAACGTAAACTTGATGCGTCGCTAAAATTGCGCGGCACTTATTATGAAGTCATGCGTGACTATAGATAAAGGATGCTTGAGTCCAGTGGTAAAAGATGACAACGTGTCTCTCCCTGTGTATTACATCCCGCACCGTCGTTCGCGAAAATAAGACAAATACCTACTAAACTTCGTGTGGTATAAGATGCTAGTAGTCAAACTACATCGGGTCATTCGCTTAATGACATTCTACATGCGGGCCCTCATCTACAGGATGACTTACTTAACATCATAATTCATTTTCGACTGTTTAAAATAGCTCTGTCCGCAGACTGTCGTCAAACCTCGATATATATGTATATAACTTTTTACTGTTCCTACGGGATATATACCACGTACCTTTCTATTGAGTAACCGATATTTCGGCACTGTTGCAAGCGCCATGTTCGCGGAAGTACTAAAGTATGAGTAACAGTGCTGAAATATCGGTTACTCAAAACAAAGGTACGTGGTATATATCCCGTCATCATCATCAGCCTTTAATAGTCCACTGCTGGACTAGGCCTCTCCTTTAAAGGAGGAATTGGCCTACTATACCACGCTGGCCAAGCGGGTTGGTATAGGGTTTGTATCAAGTTTTCCTTCTCTTACAGTGCTGTTCTCTGCATAATATGCTCCCTCTGTCGGCTCTTACGACACCCATGGGATGATATGGGGTGGTGACAATTCGTATTCTTAATCCGTCACCACACGGACAATCCGTCACCACACGGACAATATATCCCGTAGGAACAGTAAAAAGTTATGATAGTGACCACGAAAGGTTAAATTCCTATATATTTATATGTCAATGTCGTCAAATGTTTCTCAGTATCGGCGTTCGTGATCCAGACCGTCGTTATCAAAGTATCCTTTACCGATTTGACAAACACGAGCCTTTAACTTTATATCAGATCGTGTTTGTTTTGGACTTAATTCCAGTCCGTAACATGCGTTACGGGTAGTACGCCAGCTGATCGCTGATGAAGGCGACCAGTTTTCCGTTGCAGCACAGCTGATGTTGCTTCTTCCTCATTATTTATATGGATGACATCGCCTGTAGTGTCAAATCCGCGCCGCAAACAAGCTTTGTGAAGAGCTTATTCAGCTTTTCAAGCGAGGCCAGTTTGACCTTGTCAAGTGGACAAGCAACCCCAAGGATGTTCTCGCACACATACTTGAGTCTCATAGGGCTTCTCCTTACATTGACTTTGAGAAGTCTGTACCGCATAAAATCCTAGGCTTACGCTAGGTCAAAACCTGTGACAGTTTCCGCTTTGACGTCGCGGTCGCGACACTAGATGAGAAATGTACTAAAAGAACTATGCTTTCCACTGTAGCTCGGTTATGGGATATAATGGGTTTTATGGCTCCCACAATTTTGTACGCCAAGCTCTTAATAAAAGAACTTTGGTTATCAAAATGTGAGTGGGATGACCCACTCGACCATATCCCGACCATATCGTTGCTGCTTGGAAACAGTATTGCCAAGAGCTTCCTATTCTTGATAAAATTATCATTCTGCATCATCTGGGGTTGGTCGACGGACGTACTGTCAACGTAATAGGTTTCACTGACGCCAGTGAAGGCGCTTACGGCGGAGTCATATATTTGCAAGTCCGCATTGGTTCCAACTACTCGGTGCAACTAGTATGTGCCAAGTCAAAGGTCTCGCCTGTGAAAACCATTCACACCATCGGTTGCAAGACTGGAGTTGTGCGCGGCTCTTCTGTTGTCCAAGTTGCTTCGCAAACAAAGTTGTCCGTCACGGACACAGTTTCGCCCCACTACTCTGTGAAAAAAATATATGCATTTACTGACTCCAAGGTAGTGCTCGCTTGGATTACTTCATCCCCGCACCGCTGGCAGATCTTTGTTGCCAACGGGGTAACTAAATTAATTGAACTTATTCCTCCCGCTTGCTTCAATCACGTCGCAGGTATTGAAAACCCTGCAGACTGTCTGTCTCGTGGAGTTACTCCCACTAAGCTCCTCTATCATCCGTTGTGGCGTCATGGTCCCTCGTGGATTTCTCATGGCCCATCTGAGTGACCTATGACTACCTTTGACAGCAATGGGCTTGGCAAGAATATACCCGAACAAAAATCTGTTGCTCATATCGTGATTTCAGAAGCAATGGAATCTCCAATTTACGCGCTCGCACAACGTATCTCATCGTGATCAAAGCTATAAACGTATACAATCGAGCGCAGTAAGCGCACGATTGTATACGTTTATAGGTACTTTATAAAATGGCCTAATGGAAGTATTGCTTTATCTGTTAGTTTGAGTGTTTTTGTAGGCAAATATACTCCTACATTGGAAAATTTCGAACCAACCACAGCATGCATATAGCAAATTAATAAAATGAAATCCGACTGGTATTCAATTAAAAAAACATTTTTCCGTGCCATTTACTGCGCGAACTATATGAGAACAAGAAATTGTGGCAGGCGCGAACTATTTGTAATGTAAGCGCTGTGTATGCGTGGCTTTATTTTGATGTTGAGTTCTTAGGGTCAAAAAGGTAATTGGAAACTGTGTTGCTCCGATATGAAGTATTGCTTTATCTGTTAGTTTGTGTGTTTTTGTAGGCAAATATACTATGCTATTGACGAAATAAAACTTGGATTTAAAATAATTATAATGTTACTGAATATTATAGAACATAGTATGTTGTCAATACGCTGCGAGCCTAATTTGCCCGAAGTTTTAACATGGTCGTACCCTTATATTAAATGTTTGTGACGTGGGAGTCGTCGCGGTACCCCCCACTACTTCTGACTGGCCGCCTCGCTTACCTGCGGCACATAAATACCGCGGCGCGACAGTGAATCACCCTCTTGGATCCTGGACGCTGCCAAAGTTAAGTGCTGCCTTCTCGTCTGGAGGACCGAAGCCTCGTCAGCCTGCCTGCCTACCCTGCCCTGAGTCTTAAACTTAGCTCTAATCTAGTTGCTACCGGTTTATATTGTGTAACGCTTCCGAATATAATATCTTGTAACCAACAAATAGTATTTAATTTCTCTCCATTACACATATCTACTACGTAACTCTACAGGCATATAGGTACCCACATCTAATAAACGTTACATGTTATTAAATTATACATAAACCTTCAATATGCGGCAAATTTGATTCGCGTGAAATTATTTAATAGCTGACGTTTCAACCGGTTGGCATCGAATGTAGTCTATAGTAGATTAACTAAAATAAAAAAAATATGAAATTCGGTATCATATTAGATTTATTACATGGTACGTTCATATAATATGTGTTTTTATGTAGTCCCTCAAGTAAATATACAGCCGAAATTCTCAATTTCTTTGCGGATCACCAATCGCGAGAACATATTTTGGAGTCGGTGTCTGACGTCATAAATCTTGTGCATGTCCGCGGTACCCGCGCACAAATAACACACTATAAAACATTAATGCTTCAATGGTGCTCCAACATTGGACCTAGATTCAGACAAACATATATTATATTTCAAACGGCCAACCTAGAATATATGGGCATTCCAGTGTCGAATAGTTCATGAAATTGAAAAGTTAAGCCAGTGGAATGGACGAGCAATTAATTTGTGCGAAATAAAAATATATTGTTGTATAAAGGCATCAATGGCTTTGTAGAGAGATTCAACAGATTCCTACGTCGTGAGTATCTGAATCGATGCCACAGCATTGACTTTTAAGTTATTGCCGACTTAGCGTTATCCCGGTTGCATCCAAGATTTACTCGCCTTAAAGAGACCGAGGTCCACTTTACTAGTCTAACCATATAATATTATGATAGAATTTCAGCTTTTCTACAAAGTGACTGTCGTGTGATCTCCGCAGCCAAATTAACTACAATCATCAATAGAGTACGCACGTAACTTTGATACCCTCCGCATGGCAGTCTGTTGGTATCTCCACTAGAATATCGCTCTCAAATTTACTTTTTCAAGTAAAGTACACAATCTGTGTGAGAGTTCCCCAAATTTTCTTGATAAGACAAAATCTTTGATTATTCAAAATCATGCAAATTAATATACGTATGTAGTTGCCATTTTACGATCATTCATACATCATCAAGTTACAACAAAGTTCTTTAACCTCCATCCATTTGCTCAATCACTGTTTCTTCTCAAAAGCCATAAATCTTATAAAATACATACTTTACTACAAGAATTCTAAATCGTATTCTCATACATAATTCAATTCCAAAATGGCGAAAGAAAGTTTAAACAAACAATACAATGGTTAAGTATAAGTCTAACATAATTATGTGCTCAACGTTCCCGAGTTTGACGCCACAAACAAGTATATACAACAACTTTATACAAATAAGGCACACCTAGAATTGTATTACTAGTTTAAAATTTACTTTTTCACTAGTATTTGTGCCTAGGTTTGCTCGGTTGTTAAGTTTGAAATGTATTATTGTGATTGTGGGAATAACGTTGGGGAATTGACTGCACGGTTGGTGTAGTGGTTTAATCGGCCGCCTTGCCGCTTGACACTGCGCCGAGTGTCGTGGGTTCGATTCCCAACAGAGACAACACTTTTTGTGATCCATAGTGTTGCTTCGAGTCTGGATATTCATTGTGTCCGTTGGTTGTATGTATATAAAGTCCCCCGCGACACAGGATGTATTCCTAGTGCGGGAGTTGTTAAAAAAAAGAAAAGTAAACATATTGGTCGGAATTACTAATGTATGAAGTCGGTTGCGGCAGACCTCGTAGACCTTGTAAGACGTTCGTCGCCCAAATTAGAGACGTCTTGAAAAACGGAAGAGTCCGAAGCACCCGTAACCGGCGAGCATGTATGAAAATAGTAATGAATGTAGAGGAAGCACGTGAGGTTTGTAAGGATAGAAGCAATTGGCGTTCTGTCGTCTCTGCCTACCCCGACGGTAAAAAGGCGTGAGCATATGTGTGTATGTACTAATACAATACGGTATTACAAATCCAAGTGTGTATGCCTCTATGTTCGGTTCACACATGAAACTGATGAATTGATTTGCTTGAAAATTTACTTTTAAAAAACATGTACATGTCAAGTGTGTATTTTCGTATGTTTTGCTTCTCCAATCTTAGAAACTATAATATTAAATTCATGTTGCTTTATAAGGTTCTTTGACTAAGAATTAGGCTACTAGAGATGCATATTTGACATTAGTTGCATATAAAATATGTCGACTGCCTCCGTAGTCCAGTCAGCGTATGCGACTGCTGATCGGAGGTTCCGGGTTCGATTCCCGAGTCGGGCAAAGTATGACTGGGTTTTTCCAAATTCTCAGTAGCAGCACGGGGGCTGGTGATGTGCCTGGTAACGGCAATAGGCTCGCCCCATATTACGTTGGACCTAAAAATTCATGGCGAAATGTGGGTGTAATATTACACCTCTGCCTACCCCTTCGGGGATGCAGGCGTGAGTCTATAAAAAAATTAAAAACAAATATGCCAAGCATCACTAGTAGCTAAATCCATAGACAGATCAAATATAGAGCCATGCCGTAAAAGGCATACGCTGTTTAAATCAAAGAGTTAAGTTATTCAGATATAGGTACGTTTATATTACTGACATAAAATATTACTTCTACTGATGTACAATATCTTCATTTTTAATTATAAAATATTCAACGTTCAAGAGTAATGGATCTTCAATTAAGTGCTATTTGTGATGGCTAGATCTAGTGGATTTCAACTGGAAAACCTTATATGCACTTGAAATATCTATTTTATATTTGGGCTCCATATAGTTGCGTATTGTTTTTTGTATCTTTTTTATCTATGTGCAACGTGTTAGGTTTTTAAAGTTATTAATAGTATAAAGTGGATAGATTATGGATAATTATAGTATGTATACAGATTTAAAATTTTGCGCGATTACTACCTATTACTAAGAACTACCTTCCACAAAAAAACATAAGATTACTGGCCAGTCTGATAAGTGTCTGTTATGAAGTGTGTGTATGCTCCCTTACATTACTTAGCTAGTAAGTATGCTCCTTAAGAATTATAAGTCTCGTATTTGTAACGCGTCAGCATTTTACTTGTACGAACCATTTTACTGTAATTTTCCTTTAATATAATTCTATTCGCTGAAGTGAACGAAAGTCTTTTATTTAACCCTCGCAATTCACCGCATGGTGACCTTGCCATGCCCAATACATCTCATGGCGACCCTGCCATGCCGGCCTTGAGTTAGGAATATTTTGGCAGTTTTCGAAAATTAGACGATGTGTCGTTCTACCGTTGAGAAGGATGAAGTATTTATTACGCAAAACGCTGCTGGAAACAATGATGCGACTTTGAAAGATGTTGGGCAACACGTACAGCGACTAAATATTGCCGTCTACGCAATGCTGGCCATCCTTAGCATTGTGGCTTGCTACTTCTTGGTACGTCTATACAAGAAGATCCATCGCCATTGGATTCAAGAAGAAATTGGTCTCCAGGCCATGCAACGTATCCGCGCTTCACTACGAGGACGTCAGCGTGAGGAAACAATGGAAGAGTAAAATGACCGTGAGTTACTTTAAATACTTAAAACCTTGAAAGTATCTACCTAAATAGTTTGGTGAAAATAATAGTTAATGTGCGTCAGTGCGTATACATATGTGCGTAATATTTTCGCGAGTGAACGTCCGAATTTTTCCTACATTATGGACTTTTATTCATACCTAGTTAATATTTAGATCTAAAAATAGATTAAGCATGACAATATTATTTTATAACGTACTTTGGTAACTTGTCAAGAATCGTGCAAAAACACTCATGCAATAAGATACCCTGCCGCGAATATGGCAACGTAAGCATTTCTTTACTTGCACCTGCATGGTTTAAAGTTTCTTTACTTATGTTTTATGTTAATTATACAACGTTGATTTAATTTCTGTAGTTCTATTTTTAGATTATGTTAGAAACATTGATAAAACATTTTAATATTTTGAAAGATATAAGGAAATATTTAGTTAAAAAGGGTAAATCAAGATATTTGGGTAATACTATAGAAATTAAGTCAAAGGAAGCGAAAAATTGTTTTGATAAGTGTAGTGAATTACTTTTACTTTTAAAATCGGAAAAGGATCCGAAAATTATTGCATCTGCAACTGAAATTTTCCAAAATATAAGACAAATTTATGAGGAAATTAATAAACTTTGTGTGTGTCCAAATATAAATATTTCAAAAATGGAGTTCAATTTAAAAACGGCTTGTAGTTTGTTGCCTGTAATGGACGGTTCAGAAGATGTAACGAAACGATTGATTGATGGTATAGAGATGTATTCTAATATGATTAACGAGGCAGATAGGCATTTATTAATAACTTTTGTTTTAAAAAGTAGGCTTTCAGAAACTGCGAAGCTGCGAATGTCTTCGACGTATAAATCTGTTTCAGAACTTGTCAAGGACATGCGTAATCACTTTTTACCTAAAAAATCTTTTATGGCAATTCAATCGCGTCTTCAAAATATTTCACAAGGTTGGAGATCCATAGATGAGTACGGCTCAGAACTTGAAAAACTTTTTACGGACTTGACAATTTCTCAAGCAGACGGCGAGTCAACGAAATATGACATTTTAAAACCAATCAATGAAAAACAAGCGATTAGAAAATTCGCAGATGGTTTAAAAAATTCTAGGTTGAGTATCATAGTAGCATCTCGTAACTGTAGCTCCCTAAAAGAGGCTATACAGGTCGCAAAGGACGAGGAGAGTCTGAGTTTATCAATTCCGGGTAATGTTATGCATTTTACTAATAAATCTTTTAATAGGGGACAAAGAGGTAACTATTCCGATCGTTCGAGTTTTCAAGGACGTGGCTTCTGCGTTGGAAGAGGTGAACAAAGACGTGGCTTTCATGGCGGAAATGGTGCCAACATCCTTCGTGGACAATCATCTAACCGGTACGTACGTGGTCAATATTTTTCTTACGCTAACCCTAATTCTCGTGGTAATCGTAATAACAGCTCGTTCAGCCCCCGAAATGGTGGTCCACCAGTTCGATATTTTAGAGGTCGAAATTTTTATAATTCTAATCGTGGAAATACGCGTCAAATTTTTACGGCTCAAGAAAATGACTCGACTCCTGTCAATGTCTTAAAAACTGAGCAATCAGATTTTTTTCGTGAATAAATATGAAATTTTTGCTACCAAAGGATTATCGAAATTAGTTTCTTTTAATTTAGATAATTATAAATATTATTGGTTATTAGATACAGGAGCTTCTTTATCAATTATACGAAAGGAAAGTTTACCCCAAGATATTCATATTTATGAAAATGATGTTTTAGTTTCTGGTATAGGAGGTCAAATTAAGTCACAAGGTCATGTCTATCTCACATTGTCTACTGATGGAGGTGATTCATTTCAACATAAGTTTCACGTATTCAGTAATCTACCTCTTATGGCCGATGGTATTATCGGATTAGACTTTTTAAGTACTTATTTGTCAAGAATTGATTTAATTACTAATATTTTGACTTTAAATATAAATGGCAAAGACGTTATAACACGAATATTTGACAGAACAGAATGCAAAACGGATTATTTGACGATCCCAGCACGAAGCGAATCTTTTCATTATGTAGATTGTAATTCAAATTTAAAAGAAGATGGTGTAGTTTTTCCAAAAGATTTGGGACAAGATTTATTTTTAGCTGGTGCTATAGTGAATGCAAGTAAAGGTAAAATACCTATTAAAATTTTAAATGTTAGCGAAAAGGGTGTACGTATTCCTAAGTTTACTCCAGTAGTAGAACCATTATCATCTTATGAATGTCATACTTTTGATAAAATTAAAGCAAACTCGACTAGAGCAAACACTTTGAACTCACTTTTAAATTTAAAACATCTTAATGCCGAAGAGAAACAGTCTATCGAAAATATTTGTAAAAAGTATTCAGATATTTTTCAATTACCAAATGATAAACTGACAGTAACTAATATTTATGAACAAAAAATAACATTGAAACCAAATACTACACCAATTTATACAAAACCGTACAGGTTACCACACAGTTTGAAAGGAGAATTAAATAAACAAATTGAAGATATGATTAAAGATGACATTATTGAAGAAGCTCATAGTGAGTGGTCTAGTCCAATATTGCTTGTGCCTAAGAAAAGTAATGATGAGAAAAAGTGGAGATTAGTAGTAGATTATCGCAAACTTAACGAGAAAGTTCAAGATGATAAGTTTCCACTACCAAATATCACTGAAATTTTAAATTCTCTTTCTGGTGCAGTTTTATTTAGCCATCTCGATTTACATTCTGGTTACTATCAAGTTTCATTAGAACCTTCAAGCAGAAAGTGCACAGCATTTTGCACAAATTCAGGACAGTTCCAAATGAAACGCTTACCAATGGGTTTAAAAATTTCTCCAAGTGCTTTTAGTAGAGTAATGACAATAGCTATGTCTGGCCTTACTTTTGATAAATGTTTTGTGTATCTTGATGATTTGATTGTTATTGGACGTAATTTAGATAACCATAACCGTAACCTTATAGACATTTTCGAAAGACTGAGAAAGGTAAATTTAAAATTAAATCCCGCTAAATGTCAATTTTTGAAAAAAGAACTATTATATCTAGGTCATGTTGTATCTGCGCAAGGTGTCTCACCAGACCCTGAAAAAATTAAAGCCATACTAAATTACCCAGTACCACAAAATTCTGACGATATAAAACGTTTTGTTGCTTTCTGTAACTATTACCGAAAGTTTATCCCTTCCTTTGCAGAAATAACATTTCCACTAAATAGATTGTGCAGAAAAAATGAAGCATTTATTTGGTCCCAGGAGTGTCAAAATTCATTTGATCAACTTAGACATTTCATGAGTAATCCACCAATTTTGCAGTACCCTGATTTTTCAGCTGATAGCAAATTCATATTAAAAACGGATGCTTCAGGAATAGCTATTGGATCAGTTCTATGCAACAAAGACATGAAACCCATTGCATATGCGAGTCGACCGTTAAACAAGGCTGAAAGGAACTACCCAACAATTCATAAGGAGTTGCTAGCCATTGTTTGGTCTGTAAAATATTTTAGACCATACCTTTACGGTAAACATTTTACTATTGAAACAGACCATAAACCGTTAATATATCTTTTCGGAATGAAAGATCCTAGTAGTCGTTTATTAAAATTTAGATTGACACTTGAGGAATATGACTATGAAATAGTTTATGTGAAAGGTAAAGACAATGTAGCTGCAGACGCATTGTCGAGGATAGTGATAACATCAGATGAATTGAAAGATATGAATAATGACGTAGTAAATGTTTTGACTAGAGCGCAAAAGAGAAATCTTGCAAATAATGAGAATAAAGAGGATACAGATTTGCTTAGTAATTCCGTCGACACAAGGTCTGATCAACCAAGAGTTGCGGAAATATTAAAGAAATCTAAAGACTCTGTAGAAATGACTTTGATTAAAGGAGACGATTTGAATAAGTTTTTAAAATATAATAGGATATCCTTAGAAGAAGAATGTTTTGCTTATGAAGAAAACAGAAAGATTATATATGTTAATCTCAACTTCAGGTTACATTTTACGCGAGCCGAATTTGTGACAAAGTTGAGTGCATTTTGTAATAAGTTAAAGATTAAAGAGATTTGTATAATTAAAGATATAAATAATGCTAGCTTTTTGAAAGAATTATGTAAGGAAATAGACTCAATGAAAACATGGTCCGGACCACAAATACATGTTTTACGAGGAGTTACAAGAATTACTAAAGATGAGGACATTAAGTTTATCTTACACGATTTTCATTTATTACCAACCAGTGGACATGCTGGTATACGTAGAATGGTAAATAACATTAAAAGACAATTTTACTGGCCAGGTCTCGAAAAAGATGTCCAAGATTTTGTATCCAAGTGTGACAAATGTCAAAAAATGAAATACGGCAAAAATATTAAGGAACCCATGTGCATAACAACCACAGCGTCGTATGCATTTGAAAAAATATTTTTGGATATTGTAGGTCCATTACCACAAGATTATGACGGTAATGTATACATTTTAAGTCTCCAGTGTGAGCTGAGTAAATTCGTGGAGGCATATCCACTTAAATCTAAGGACACAGTAACTGTAAGTAAAGCATTAGTAGATAACTTTATTTTAAGATTTGGACTACCGAAAACAATTGCAACTGATCGCGGTACTGAATTTATGTCATCAACTTTAGAACAGGTTTGTAAACTTTTAGATATAGATAAAATATCCTCAACAGCATACCATCATCAGTCTATCGGTTCGTTAGAAAATAGTCATAAAAATTTAGGAGCTTTTCTCAGAATTCAATGCAATAATAATCCACAGTCTTGGTCACATTGGCTACCCTACTGGTGTTTCAGTTATAACACAAGTGTTCATTCATCAACAAAATATCAGCCGTTTGAACTTGTTTTTGGTAGGCCTTGTAATGTTCCTTCTAGATTAATTAATGAAGTTGAACCATTGTATAACCCTGAAAATTATTGTAGTAGTCTTAGATATAAGCTTCAAATAGCTAATAGAGAAGCTAAAAATAACTTAATTTTAAGTAAATATAATCGTAAAATTAATTATTATGATAAAAATGTAAACCCTATTAAGTATAAAAAAGATGATTTGATATTGTTGAAAAATGAAGTTGGAGGAAAACTAAATCCTGTATTTGACGGTCCTTTCACTGTTTTGGAAGATATGGGTTGTAATGTCAAAATTCTAAAAAATAATAAAAGCGATATTGTGCATAAAAATAGGACCAAACCTTTTGTTACCTAATAATATAGTAATTTAAAAAAAAAATATAGCTTAAGTATATTTTTTTTTTTCTTAAATGCCGGAGGTGAAGTGTGTGTATGCTCCCTTACATTACTTAGCTAGTAAGTATGCTCCTTAAGAATTATAAGTCTCGTATTTGTAACGCGTCAGCATTTTACTTGTACGAACCATTTTACTGTAATTTTCCTTTAATATAATTCTATTCGCTGAAGTGAACGAAAGTCTTTTATTTAACCCTCGCAATTCACCGCATGGTGACCTTGCCATGCCCAATACATCTCAGTTAAATTACTTTATCAGCAACCAGGTGCTTTAATACTCTAAAAACTTTTAAATATCTTATTTATACTACTTAGACTATTATTGAGAAACACATCAACATTGCAAAACATAGGAATAGGTTACTATAAATTCTAAATCCGCCAAAATATTTAAGTCAAATCATAAACCTAACGAATTTAAAAGACAATTTTATTAACTCCAATATTTTATTCTGACAAACAGACAGACTCTACTAATATAACGGAAAGCAAAAACTATATTATTTCAAAGCGGCATTGTAAGCTATTTACCTCAAGACAAACTTTCAAGCGCCGGCTCTCGTAGTTGACAAATTTATTATTCACGATAGCAAACCTTGTAATTGTGTTGCCTTTCTATTTTAATATGAGCTATTTTGAATTGAGATGGAAGTGGAATTAAATAAAATAAGGTTGTGAATGCTCGTTATAATTTATATTGTTATGTCGATAAATGCCTAACTTTCGAAATAATTACCTGGTCTAGAATGGACTAATTCGAGAAACGCCTAATTCTTAAAACAACTGACCTACTCGGCTAAAAATAAAAAGTACATTTAAAAACAAACTAGACTGATTGACAAAAAATAATAAATAACAGACCCTAAACGGCGTGCCGTTGCGGTGGACCGCATGGCGCCCAGCTGCATGCGGCGCGCTCTTTGAGGGCAGCTGTGAGTAACAGCTGCCCTCAAAGCTGTTAGTGTATTGACGCTCGTAGTTCACTAGGCTATCGCAACCGGCTATATAGTACAATCGAGTGTAATTATTGGATCAGGCCATAATAAGGGCCTTGTATATTTCGTCATCAGATAGCAGTTTGTGAACTGGATCAAATGGTACTTATTTACACTCTATCCCTGTTACAAAATGGCACAAAAAGTGACTAGTTTGCCACGGTTGAAGTTCGTAAGTGTAGATTCCAGTATTCTATTATTATTATACACTTAGAGGTATTAAATTGAAATTCATATCAAATACTCGGGTCTATAATACCCTTAAGCTATAAGAAAATCAAACTTCTATCTCAACGCAATCAAAAGAAACAGCAATTTTACTATATTTTCAAACTCGCAACTACTGTCAAGGGAATCAAAACCTACAGGGTACTTCCCGTAAACTCAGAATCTTCAAATTTGGTACGAGCCAACATTTTATAGCACAGATAAAGGAAAAATTGCGAATACCGCAAATTTTTAGTTACATCATATAATAAAAAAAAATAATAATAATTTTAAAGTTACTAGGCCTTTCCTTATGAACGCGTAGAGTATTAAATTGAAATTCATATTAAATACTTAAATTTATAATATCTTTAAGCTGTAACAAAATCAAACTTCTAAGCCAACGCAATAAAAAAATACAGCTATTTATGCCGCAAATTCTCACAAATTTTCGAAACTCACAAGGGAATCAAAACCTACAGGGTACTTCCCGTGAACTTCGAATCTTGAAATTTGGTACGAGGCAACTTCTTATAGCACAGATTAAGAAAATATCCAAATATTTAAATTTTTAGATACATCATATAATCATATATCTGTTTATATAAAACTAGACGTCGCCAGCGGCTTCACCCGTGTCAATCATACATTTAAACCTTCTTCTTGAATCATTCTATCTATTAAAAAAACTGCATTAAAATCCGTTGTGTAGTTTTAAAGATTTAAGCATACATGGGGACAGACACACAGAAGACAGACTTTCTTTTATACTTTGTAGTGATTCTTACGTTACTGACTGACAGATAACGCACAGCTTAAATTATTCGACGCAAAAAGCTGAGTGAATGTTATTTTATTGGCATCATTTTGGTGTATCTGTTATGCAAATGTTATCATCGTGACGATCAGATATAAGTAGAAAATTACGCTTTAGCTTCTCAATTTGCGATGCAGTAATCATATACGGAAGTACGTATCAATCCTCAGATTCTAGGCCACAGAAAAGTATCCTATAAGTTTAACGGTCCATTTTTGTGCCAATTTTATAAGTACAAAAATACGTTTTTATAAACTGCACACCTAGGTACGTGAGACTTACCGTAAACTACTCATACTCAAAGTATAACTCGTACATAAAATGTGAATAAAGAAGAAGTGCGCCGTAAGTCGTGCACGGCTTGTATCCAAGACTTTCAACTTCTATCCCAGTATTCGCTTTCTAGTCTCACCAATTTGACAGAATATTAGCCTTTTCACTGACCGACTGCCGTCTATCCTCCATAACCAAAAGATATAGCAGCTGAATAAATTATGTCACTACAGAAGTATCCCAGCTATCTATTATCCCAGCCAGACAAAACTATACTTCTAGTAGAGAATACAGAAACCAAATTGTTTTATTACCCCAATTCGGTCAAAATCCCACGTCTACAGTATGTTTTGATTTGGGCATGTAAAAGAGACTTAATAGTTTTAGCATAAATAACCCAACTCGATTAAGATCGTCTCATTTTTCGCATTGCACCTTTCTGCTATGCTATTATTGCCTTCTCACTACGACTTTTTTTCTTATTGCATAACATAACTTCACGCCTTTTATCCCCAAAGGGGTAAGCAGAGTTGTTTTACACACCCACACTTCGCCAGTCATGTTTCGGTCCCAATGTATCATTGTTAAGCGAGCGATAATTAACATCTTTAATACACACATAACTTCGAAAAGTCAGATGTGTGTGCCCGGGGTACCTGGCGATCGAACCCGAGACCATGGTCTCGGCAGTCCGTTACGTACACCACTGGGCTATCACCGCTATTTATATTTCTTAATATTGCCTCCAAAAAACCATATCGCGTTGCCACCGATAGCTATAAAACTAATCCCGCTGTGGCATTATTATTTCTAATTAAAAAACAAGTCTTACCTATTAATAGAACGTAAAGCCAAGTACCTAATCCCCGTAGGCCATTGCTAAGGCGGCTCAACTAAACAATAAGTCAGTCTATGATGAATAAGCCGAAGATCATTCACAACAATTATTCTGATGTAAATTGTTTCAGACAAAAAGTGCTTTAATTGAAATTTGTGAAGGCGTTGCTAAATAAATTAAATTTGAATTATTTTACTAATTTGTAGTTTGGTTTATTTGGTAGCAAAAAATATTGCGCTTATATTATAATTTAGTAAAATAGATTTAGATTTTTACGATAAGAGCAGCAAAATTAATCTGTAATCTCTATCTGGATGATATGTTTTATAAAGTTTCTGTCTTTATAGTATAATTTAGATATTTCAATTCCTCCAAAAATATAATTTGGAAAAAATATCTCAATATGTCTTTCTAGACGAATTTCGTTAGGTGTCTAAAAGGCTGCTTGTGACATAAAATATGTGCATAATTGTAAAATTTTCGATGTATACTGTTATTTAGTTCTTTGGTTTTAAATCCATCAACCGAAATGAGAAGGACAATTTATTGTAATACCGTAGATAGTGGTGTGTCTCTTCAGCAGTATGAGCATGAAATATTCAGCATGCCACCCCACGCCTAGTGTAACGCATGCTAAAACATCAGAGCAATTATTTTACCTGTATATATTTTTACGGACGGGGTAACGGGATTGGAAGGAAACACAGGGTAGCACTGATGACTCTTTATTCAAATTCACACACACGAGGCGTCGCTCGATTTCGGCGCGGACAGCACCAACACTAACGTCTTTTGCACTGCACTTCACTGCACTATAATTTCACTTCACTTTATTTCACTACTACTTCTTTCTTCCTTTTACTTCTTCCTTTTCTTCTTCACTCTACCACTTCTCAACTTAAACTGGCGCTCAGCGCGTCTACACCGCCGTATAAACCCCTAGGAATGTTCTAGATCCACTAATTTCGATTGTCGTTTCATTATTCAATTGTTTTTAACCTTTCCATTCCTTCCTGAAGTTTCTAGAGTTTTCTAATTTTTACTCGAAATATTTAAATAATCTTTTTTTAAATATTTGCCAAATATTCATAAACAGTGGTAGTGGGCAGGGCACATAGCTCGAAGAACCGATAGCCGTTGAGGCTGAAAGGTTCTGGAGTGGCGGCCACGTGCCGCACGACGCAGCAGAGGTAGGCCCCCCGCAAGGTGGACCGACGATCTCGTCAAGATCGCGGGAGGCGGTTGGATGCGGGCGGCTCAAGACCGGTCTGTGTGGAGAACCTTGGGGGAGGCCTATGTCCAGCTGTGGACGTCGTTTGGCTGATATGAAGATGATGATGATGATTCATAAACATTTTCCAAATTTCATAAAAACCAAAATCCACATAACTGTTATGACTGGGATTTGAACCCACGCCCTCAGAACGTGAAGGGAATATGTTATCCGCACGGCCATTGCCTTGTTGTCAATGATTGGTGAATTTGGCTAACACCTGACAGAGTGTATACCTCATCGAATTAAAAACTGTAATTTCCAAATAATAAAATAGTCATCAAACCTCTTTGCAAATTATTGTGTTTGACGATCGGCTAGTTTGTCGTGTAGACGTCAGTCAATCAGTAGTTTTTGACAACCGTAGTGATGACAGCTTGACATGACACCGGCCGTCACAATATGTTTAATTTATTTACGCTATTGATATCCAGTACATGTATATTAGTATGTGACCAATTTGTGTAAATTTTTACTTCTTATTACAACTTAAAATTATAAATTTAATTATAAAGTACTTCCACCTAATACCTGCCTTAACTATCTCTGCATCACCCTAAGGTAGACTGTTAGACAATGCCTAAGGCATTAAGTCCGCCTATGTACAATATTGTGCAGGAAGTTTAATAAATAAAATAAAAAAAATAAACTACCGGTTACGGATTCTTTACAGAATTCATGTTCACGGCAGACTGAGGTGATATTTGTCTTTTTCTTGAATGTATAAGTTATCTTGTCGTGCCCATGAAATTGAAACGTCGGCTAGTAATAAATTAAAAATGTAGTTTCTAGATCATTCGGTTTAAATGTAATAACTTAGTGAAACCAATATATCGCGATAAAATCCGTAAACTGTAGTTTAATTTCAATGTGTAACATTCGCGTAAACCCAAGTAGATATTCTTATATACAGCCTTTGTAATCGGTAAATGTTGTTTTATTCGTTATCAGGGACAATAAATAGGTATCCACATGATTGGTTTTAATCCCAAATGACTGAACAGATGCGTTGATTATCCTGAAAAAATGTGTTCACTTGACTTTTTATAATACTTTTTCCATGACACAACTCCTCAAGAATAATGCCATACATAATTTAAAAAATAGGGGAAATGAGCACTGCAGCCTATCTCCGGATTATCTACGGGATGGGGTAATTCAATCTTACCTAGAAATTTTTTTCATCTCGCTCTATTCTATGGCTATTTATATTTTTGTCTTTGTCTATAGCTATCAATATCACGGTCCCATAGCTCCGTTTTTGTCACAGAAAGTTTACAGCTAACACCGTATTGTAATTTCCCATGGGGGTTGCCGTTATGACGTCATTGGTAATGGACCGACCGCCTTGATTTTAGTAATTTATTATATCTCTACCTTCTGGGCATTGACTGTAAATATAAATGGTTTAGTGAATGAATATTTTGGGAACGTTAAGATTTTTAAGGAGTTTTCTTGTATTTTTATGTCACTCAAATCAAATTAAATATCAAAAGGACTGAGGAGATTGTGTATTATGCACAGATATTGTACGTTGATTTGTTACAAGCTTTTGTTTACTTTTGATACTAAGGCAAATCTCAGACTCCTTCAAATGCTTAAATAAAAAGATGTAAGACTTTTCTCTTCACGCACTATCATTTACATTAAATAAAAATTAAATTACTATTATTGTGAATGGCAAGATATGGGATAGAATAAATAAATGTCTCGTAGAATTAAGTTTGGGATCCACTCTCAAGTCTAAACTGAATTTACGGAATTCCTATTAGCTTGTCCGCAAAGCGACTGCCTTATGACTGCCGCAACCCGATGTCATAGCCATAGTCTGTGATTAAGACAAGGGTGTTGCTATTTGAGGGTACCGAATCTTTGTAACGACATTTAAATTCTTCTTTACTGCTTCAATTGACTTTTTTAAATACTGACCAGGTGCAAATTTGTGCAGCCGGCTCCTATAAATAAATCTGATGGTGACGAACTCACTTAACCTCGCGAACGGTTGATTTGTGCGTGGCTTCTTTGCACATAATGTGTTTCTATGTACAATATGTATGTATTTAAAAAAAAAAGTATATATGTATGGTTATCCATTATCCAGTACCCATAGTACAAGCTCTGCTTATTTTGGGACTAGATGGTGTTGTGTGAATGTAGTTAGAATATTATTATATTATCTATACATCTATACATATAAATAAAAATTAAGTGTCTGTCTGTAATTTTCAAAATAACTATGTTTTTTCAAGTGCATATAGTTAGTTACACGTTTCTAAGTCCAAATCTTCCCTTTTTAACATTTTTGTCTGTCTGTCTGTCTGTTTGTCCGTCTGTTTGTCTGTCTGTCCGTCTTTCTGTTTGTCCGGGGTAATCTCTTGATTGGCTGAACCGATTCAAATGAGACTTTCAATGCAAGGTAGATGAATTTATAACGCTACATATTGACTTCAATTTGACCCGGTAGTTGGGACTGTTGTCGCGATAACAAGTATTTACTTCTTCTATTCATCTATACACCTATACATATAAATAAAATTGATGTGTCTGTCTGTGATTTCAAAATAACTATGTTTTTTCAAGTGCATATAGTTAGTTACACGATTCTAAGTCCAAAACTACCCCTTTTAATTTTTTTTCCGTCTGTCTGTCTGTCTGTCTGTCTGTCTTTCTGTTTGTCCGGAGTAATCTCTGGAACGGCTGAACCGATTCAAATGAGACATTCACTGCAGGGTAGAGGACTACATATAGCGCTACATATAGGCTTCAATTTGTCCCGGCAGTTGGCTCTGTTGTAGCTATAACAAGTATTTACTTCTTCTACTCATCTATACACCTATACATATAAATAAAATTGATGTGTCTGTCTGTGATTTCAAAATAACTATGTTTTTTCAAGTTCATATAATTACTTACACGATTCTAAGTACAAATCTACGCTTTTTAACATTTTTATCTGTCTCTCTGTCTGTCTCTCTGTCTGTCTGTCTGTCTTTCCGTTTGTCCGGGGTAATCTCTGGAACGGCTGAACCGATTCAAATGAGACTTTCACTGCAAGGTAGAGGACTTTATAGCGCTACATTAAGGCTTCAATTTGACCCGGTAGTTGGCGCTGTTGTCGCGATAACAAGTCTTTACTTCTTCTACTTATCTATACATCTATACATATAAATTAAATTGAAGTGTCTGTCTGTGATTTCAAAATAACTATGTTTTTTCAAGTGCATATAGTTAGTTACACGATTCTAAGTCCAAAACTACCCCTTTTAATTTTTTTTCCGTCTGTCTGTCTTTCTGTCTGTCTGTCTTTCTGTTTGTCCGGGGTAATCTCTGGAACGGCTGAACCGATTCAAATGAGACATTCACTGCAGGGTAGAGGACTACATATAGCGCTACATATAGGCTTCAATTTGACCCGGCAGTTGGCTCTGTTGTAGCTATAACAAGTATTTACTTCTTCTACTCATCTATACACCTATACATATAAATAAAATTGATGTGTCTGTCTGTGATTTCAAAATAACTATGTTTTTTCAAGTGCATATAATTACTTACACGATTCTAAATACAAATCTACGCTTTTTAACATTTTTATCTTTCTCTCTGTCTGTCTGTCTGTCTTTCCGTTTGTCCGGGGTAATCTCTGGAACGGCTGAACCGATTCAAATGAGACTTTCACTGCAAGGTAGAGGACTTTATAGCGCTACATTAAGGCTTCAATTTGACCCGGTAGTTGGCGCTGTTGTCGCGATAACAAGTCTTTACTTCTTCTACTCATCTATACATATAAATAAAATTGAAGTGTCTGTCTGTGATTTCAAAATAACTATGTTTTTTCAAGTGCATATAGTTAGTTACACGACTCTTAAGTCCAAATCTACCCTTTTTAACATTTTTGCATGTCTTTCTGTCTGTCTGTCCGTCCGTCTGTCTGCCTGTCTTTCTATGTGTCCGGGGTAATCTCTGGAACGGCTGAACCGATTCAAATGAGACTTTCACTGCAAGGTAGATGACTTTATAGCGCTAAATATAGGCTTCAATTTGACCCGGTAGTTGGCGCTGTTGTCGCGATAACAAGTCTTTACTTCTTCTACTCATATATACATATAAATAAAATTGAAGTGCCTGTCTGTGATTTCAAAATAAATATGATTTTTCAAATGCATATTATAGTTAGTTACACGTTTCTAAGCCTGTTCACACATGAACATGCCATTTCAGCGATATATTCCTACGTGATTTCTTACCGCAACAATTACTGTTCGTGATTTCTATTGAATTAAGAGAAAATCACGTACTCACCTTAGGTACATACCGCTGGTATGGCACCTTTAACACACAGCACACAACCGTAAAGTTGTGTGTGTGTACATAGGATAAGTTTAGTATATAAGATCATGTAGTTTAAGAAATAAACCAGTCACAAGTTTAGTCCGACTTTGACTCAATACCCTTCCCACACCTCTGCCGGTGGCCAAGACATCTTTAGCCATCAATACTGATCACCTCGATGAGTCTGTTGAGTTGGCCGTCAGAAAACCATTTCCACCATACCTAATTCCTACTCACAGTCCGTCTGTCATCATAGGTCTCCGGTGACAGATATCCCGCACCTATCTATATAAGTATATATTAATACGTATGCGGGTGCATAGGGTTCCCACCAAGAACTTAGGGTCCCAAGCCAACCTCACCTACAAGTGGTGCACCTGCCAATCAACGGACGAGGCTCTGTCAAACAAACTGTCCCAATAAGCGGCAATAGGCTCGCCACCTATTACGTGGGATCAAAACACTGGCGAAAAGTGGGCGTTTAATATGCCTCTGCCTACCCCTTCGGGGAAACAGGCGTGAGTCTATGTATGTATGTATGTATGGTAGGCGTAGGGTCTAGGCATTTGTAGGGACAAATAGGATTAGGGTCTTAGGCGCGTATTCGTAGGTCTGTATCACAGCATACCACAGTAGTGCCACGATAGTACGTGCCATAGGTTAAGGGCCTAGTAGTAGGTGCGTATAAGTGCTGGTCTGTATCACAGAATACCACAGAGCACCAAGCCTATACGCATTATACGCTAGGTACAAGTTAAGATAGGTTAAAGGTCTATCCACACACATCCGGGCCGTGGACGGGACGGGGGCGGGACGTGGACGGGCCGTCACCATGCTTCCGGGTCCCGGCCGGGATATTTCGTTCACACACGTCAGGGCTGCAACTGGAGCGTGGACGGGCTGTCACCAGAGCTTGAATTTTAATATTTGAATTATTCGAATTATGATTAGTGTTAAATATTCCAAAGGAAGTTGTAATTACCGATTCTACTTCGAACAACGTTCTCAAAATTGTCCTAAATACCAATAAGCACTTTTGACATTTAGTTGACATTCTTAACATATACTTATTTTAGTTATATGATTTTTTCTTGCGGACGAACTCCTAAAAGGAGGAGTTCTCAAAATAATAAGAAGAATAGCCGAGGAAAAAGAATCATAATAATAATAAACATCTCTAGGGCAGTCATTATCTCAACATGAGACTAATGCAATCGCAGGGCAGAGTGACAGCTTTCAAACATCACCTTCATTTTATGATAAACAAGAACAGCATCACAGGACGAAAATAAAGCTTACAAATCACAGGGCAGCTTTGTGGCGAGCTGTTAGTGCTCAGGCCTCGTCTTCGGCTTGCCGTTATTGGATGGTTGGAGTGGATTTCCAAAAGCGCACGCAACCTCACACAACTTTAATATGCGTCTCAACGAACCGATTGTTGGGCCCAGCAAGACCATGTCGTCCGTACCTATAGCTGATGTTGTTTATAACAACTCCATCATCATGACAGTCGACACCAGCCTTACTGAGTACAACAATTAGCTGATCTATAAATAATAAATATATATATATATAAAGGCGTGGCGAGGTGATGTCCTCTTGCCTCACGCCAGATTTCAGCCCATATTCCTCATGCAGAGCTGTACGCGCCCGCCTGACAGTGTTTATTGGATTTGCATACCAATATTGTAGCATTCACGTACCTACCTCATAGTTCATACCAGTATCTACCTCACTCTCAGTTTTTAAACTTACCCGGTACCCCATACAGATCGGCAAAGTTAAGCAACGCTCGCACATGTTGCCACTTGGATGGGTGACAACGTGTGGCATTTACATCTGAGCGCTATCTTGCTTCGGAGGGCACGTAACGCTGTCAGTCCCGGTTCTTGTCTCAGGATAGGAATCGTTAGGCTATGAAGAAAACTCTGACACTAGAGTTGGCCACAAACTCTCACGATAAACAACAACGAAACAACAAGAGGTTTAGGGTCGAATGCCTTATAAATGTCTAAGAAAACCGGATTTACATGTGTTTTTTAACTATATAGTACCGGACGGTCTGTGTTAAAAACAAAACTAAACTAAAACTGAACTAATTAAACTACGCGACGTGCAGACAAATTTTAGGGGCCATGTATGTATCTAGCAAACTATCGAGCACCTTAGCTGTAATGGTTGCCAGGAATATAGGCCTATAGTTATAAAGTTCAATAAAGAAAAAAATGTTGAATATAAAAATATCAAATAAGTATTCGAATAAAAATTTAGAACATTTGCAAGCCCTAGCCGGGACCTTTCATCTGTCACTATTTGCACTTGGCAAGTCTAATACAAAACACCGATCTAGGAATAACATGGATTGGACATACCTAGCTACAAATCAGCGTGCATTGTAAAAAATAAAAAAAAAATATTTTGTAAAAATATGTAAATTGATATTTGCAGTAAGTTACTTTAGTTGGTTTAAATCTTTTTCCAGATTAGTTTATTCCATGACGCTTATGCGGGCAAACAAGGTAAAGCAAAAAACGTCCTTTGACATGAAGACAAACTAAACATGAAACAAAATATTCTGTGGTAGCCAATATCGATACAGTGTCGCTGAGAAAGAACCGGACATAAATGGCGCCATACATACCGTAATGAAACACACTGCTACACTGAAATACCATAAGGGGATGAGAAAATCAAAATTGATTGATTAATTTTATTTATAAATAATATAAATAAAATTAATCAATATATTTTATTCAACGTTTCATTTCTAGGAATTCTCGCATACAGTTGCTGTTCATGTTATCTTTTGGCAAAAACAATAATTTGCCCTCTCCATGTATATTCTTTACTCAAAGAATACAAACAAAAATGGGCGAGTCCATTGCGATCTGTCAAACTTATTATGTCAGGTTTTGGTCATAGATTAATAAGAAACATAAGTTAATTTGCAGTTATTATGAACTAGATAAATTCTTATGCAAATCACGAAAGCATAATAATAAATACTACAACATTTATTACCAGTTTATAAGTAAGCATTTTCTTGGTAGACTTAAGTCCTGCAGTGGACGTTTATTGATCAATATGCTGATGAAGTTAGTTAGCATGAAAGTGAACCAGCATACATTTTATAGTATTTCTTAACGCTACAGTACCGTCGCACGTCTCGCTGTATGATGAAATACTTCGAAGAATATAAATAAAGTTTCAGGAAGTTAATTTCTACCAGTGATCCTTCTTCTATTTTGTTTGTAGGTACTACCTACGTTTCCATGTCCCAATAATTCATTTCATATGGCATGAATATGAAGGGTTGAGTTAGATGCCTTTCATAATTAGTATTTGCGGCAATTTATTTCACTTTACCACTTCACAACATTTTTTTACCTCATATATAGTTATGCCTATAATGTTTATCTGCAGAACTTCAAGAAGACAACAACATTAACAAGTCTCAAAATCAAACTCGAGTCCTATTTCATAGCAGACATGAACTCTAATCAACCATGTTTACAAACATAAATTAAAATTTTGCCAAATTTTTGTGAGTACTTAATACATGTCAACAAATCTTTATCACATCTGTTTTATTTCAGTATAATCTATGGCCAAATTATTCACTGGCTTTTCACTAGTTATTTATGTGTCATAGCGTGTCTGTGGATATATCGATATATGATATCCTAGAAGTGACAAATATTTGAAATGAGGAATTTACATACATACATACATAACGTCACGCCTTTTATCCCCGAAGGGGTAGGCAGAGGTGTATTTCTACACCCACTTTTTGCCAGACATACTTAGTCCCACGTAATAAGGGGCGAGCCTATTGCCGTACCGGGCACATTTCCAGACTCCGTGCGGCTACTGAGAATTTCGTGACAGAAAACCCCAGGAATCGGACCTCCCGATCCCACGCGCACACCTATGCCGCGAGACCAACTAGGCAGTCGTATAGGGTTTGATGTCGAGTTTTCCGTCTCTACGCTAAGATGGTGTTTGCATCGTGTTATCCCTTAGTCGCCTCTTACGACACCCACGGGAAGATGGTGGTGACACTTGTATTCTATGTCATCAACCACACGGCACTTTATACGATACCACACACACACGAGGAATTTATATCGGTTAAAACGGAATTATCTCATATATGTATAAATTTAGTGTCATCGCTTATGTATACAAGGGTGTCAAAGTCAAGGTGTCACAAGAGCCATCACCAAGCCGCATTCTACACGTTTTGCACATCATACCAAGTCATACTACGCGAAAAGAATACATGGGAAACGAAATATTTTTTTAAGCTAAATGCAATGTATAGCGAGCGCTTGCAGGAAAAATTGGTGCCAGAAATGCACTGTACCTACACCGGCCGTATCTACGCGACGACGGCAGTTTATGATCTCGTGGTCGCGCGGCCGAGGGGATAATGCACTTGTCCACAGCTCAGCTGATGACTTGTATCGCGTCCATTGCGTTTAGAGAACTTTAAAGCTGCTTATTGTAGAGAAATATTGAAAATTTTGTTTATTTTTATTTGGAAGAAAGTTTAAATTTATCATTCAAAACATGATTTCGGAATAATTGGATAAACAAAACCTCATACTCATACGCACCCTGCATGTGTCTGTAGTACCTAGGAAATTCCTGGTTCATGAGATATTGAGGCTCAAAGTCACGCCTTTTTTTTTCTAATTATTCCACTCGTACGAGCGTTGACGCACACCTAAGCGCGTATAAGCTTGAGGCGTCAGTGTCTATGTTGACACTGACACGATGTCACCACCGCTTCGAGCGAACATGCCAAAATATGCCCGTTTACGCGGGTTCGGTGTTTTTACTTTATTTGACTCGTTACCTAAAAATGTAATTATGTTGCGATTTTCTCAATTATACATTTTATGAAGTTTGCTGATTAAACGAATTGTTATCATAGATCTGACCAATGCAAATAATGAAATTACCAATGGATAATTATAAGACTTTTCTTGAAATGAGATCATTTAAGGGGACTACAAGAGCTAATTTCGCTGTCCCTGTCAGATTGTATACGTAAGAAAGAGAAGCGCGACGACGACGGGACGTTCAGAACTCTTTACAAACCATAAAATAAATGAATTACAGAAAATGTACTTATCGGATTAAAAAAATAAAACAGTATTTCGTAAGTATGTTGCTTGTTGAATAATTTGTCAAAAAATCAGAATGATTGTATGTATTTTAATATGGTTTTTATTCGTTAAAATATTTTTTTTAGAGGTATCTTTGTGATTTTTTTCTATCGAATAAAGTTAGTTGTATTATGTTTTCAACACAGTACTTAACTAGATTATATCCTGGAGAATATCATATATTTTTCTGATTGTGTTAACTGCATTGAATCAAATACTTTAAAGCATTATAAAACTTATATTTAGCTCTTGTAGGCCCCTTAATAAAATCACGATACGGCCACGACATAGACCCGCTTTTACATATAAACACCATAGTGATACAAAGTTATCCGTTATACGCAACTTGCTGTCATCTATTATCAATATGACATGGTTGTGAATAATTGGCCATAGACTTACATTGAAATAAGAATAAATTAAGATTCCTTTATTGTATATGACACCCCACCCTACCACACGCCACCCCACGCATGTTGAGACTAATCAATCCCGTATATTTAGTATGGTGAGGTGCAGATATACAACACTCCACCCAACGCCACCCCACGCGTCACCATCCGTTCAATCCAGATCGGCGCGTTGACGGTGGAGGGAAAACGCTTGACAAGCAATGTATTTCTAGTTTACACACAACGCCATGCGTCAGTTGAAAACATTCCTGTCATGATGATACTTTTTAGGGTTCCGTACCTAAAAGGTAAAAATCGGAACCCTATTACTAAGCCTCCGCTGTCTGTCTGTCTGTCACCAGGCTGTATCTCATAAACCGTGATAGCTAGAAAGCTGAAATTTTCACAAATTATGTATTTCGGTTGCTGCTATAACAACAAATACTAAAAATAAAAAAATGAAAATATTAAGGGGGGGTCCCATACAATAAACGTGTTTTTTTTCGTATTTTTGCTCAAAATTACTAACGGTAACAGGTAGACGCTTAAAATTTTCACGGAATATGTAGTTGTATATTACCTTTAATAAATAAATAATTAAATTAAAAAAAGTAAGTAATAAAGGGGGGCTCCCATACAACAAACGTAATTTTTAAGCAATTTGTTACTCGATCTTAATAAACAAGTAGAAACTTAAAAAATATTTAAGTATATATACAACAAACGTGATTTTCTTTTATAAATGATGGTACGGAACCCTTAGTGCGCGAGTCCGACTCGCACTTGCCCAATTTTTTGTGTTAATTTAAAAATACAACATTAGCTACTTGAATTATTAAAATGTAAGCCCACATTATACGATTTCAGTTCAGGCTAATACCGTTATCATTACAATAGAAATAATGCCTCACTATAAATGATGAATCTTCCTCAAAATCACTATTTAGGAAATTATGTCATAGTTTCGTAAATAGTGATTTTGAACGAATCTTGTTGTAGCTTCGCGTGGGGTGTTGTATATGTGCACCGTTCACATCGGGTGTCGACACGTGGGGTGGGGTGGGGTGCGGTAAGTATATCTGTTTCCACCTTTAGTACACATACAATATAAAACATCAATATAAAAAACATGCATTATAACGTGTAATAATATTGTGATCACAAGTTGGTTACAGGGTAACCCATGGTAAAGATAACTCTTTCATTAAAAATACAGAATCTTTCCAATCTTTGTCACGCCTGTCCTAGAAGTGACAAAATAAATATTGGAGTGAAGAACATTTTATATTTAAAACTAGAGTTTTAAGTATAAAATGTGCTTAGTTGTATTTTTTTTCATGCGTCATTTCACTCGCGTTTGAAAGTGATAGTTTGCATAATAGTTAATAGACTCGTCCTTTTTTATTCATACCTAATAGACTGGCCCAGCAAAAAAATATTTAGTTATATTTACTAGGCAACGCGTTTATAACATTTTATTAGAACAAGTAGTTACTTACTTGCAAAATAATATAAAGTAACAATTTAAGCTTCGATTGTTTTTCAGAAAAATCGATTATCTTTTTTAGATTTTTCTCTCTCAAGTTTGTGAACTAAGGAAGCTAAGGACTAAGTAAAGCGTCATTGTGCCTTAACGACAATTCACTGCCATGTGGTTCTTCTGAAAGAAGCACATGGCAGTGAAAGAAATTCGCAGCTAGTGCTTAATATATGTATTTATAATATTGTTCTTCTGGATGTCATGTCGCACTTAGTGCATCGAGTGCTAAATATATTATATCTATGGCGCCCGTCCCCGGCCCGTGCACGTCAATGTGGTCACGGAAGCTCCGTCCCCGGCCCGCCCACGAACGTGTGTGAACGAGTCTATATAAAATGTATGCAACGATTCTTTTCTGCGCTCCGTCCCGTCCACGTCCCGTCCCCGTCCCGTCCACGGCCCGGTTGTGTGAGGACAATGTCTGTCCTCACACAAGGCGCGTACGAATCATAGGTCTGTATCACAGCATACCACAGTAGTACCACGATAGTACGTGCCATAGGTTAAGGGCCTAGTAGTAGGTGCGTATAAGTGTTGGTCTGTATCACAGAATACCACAGAGCACCAAGCCTATACGCATTATACGCTAGGTACAAGTTAAAATAGGTTTAGGGTACATATAGGTATAGGATTAGGATAACTAGGATAGGATATTATAGGTGATAGGCTACGACTCTAGGATAGTGTAGGTTAACAAGTTAGCATAAGTACCTTATTATTTAAACACTCCTGTACAGTTGGGTTACTAGCGTAGGGCTGTTATCCCGCTGTACATTGGGGTTTTATAACGGGATACCGCTGTTCATTTTGGTCCTTCACCGGTAGGATACGATTTAGGATTTTAGTCCTATTCGAGCAAAAACCAGTAACACGCGGTCCTCTTGTCCCTTAAATTGACGAATTACTGACTGACAACTGGTATACAGCAGACTTGCGCACCAACCTATAGCTTGTTTCGTTGTATATTAAGCGACTGACTAACTTAGTTGCGTCGTTCGGTAGCGGATCAGGTATCGGTCTCCCTGAACAGGGTCGCCCCGGTGCTCGAGAAGTCGCACATACCGTAACGAGGAAACAGATCGCAACTAAGTTACTTTTTGTTTTCACCCAACCCCTTGTTAGGTTAAACAGGATAGGATAGGGCAGCAAGATGGACGTACAACAAATCAACGCAATTGTAAAAAGCCAAGAGAGCTACTACAAAGAAATCAGACGCATATTGACCAACATCAAAAAGGACTCGGCATCCAGGAAAACAGAAAAATACATCGCGGAAAGAAGATCGCAACTCACAGAAGTATTTACCAGAGCATCGGAGAACCATTCACTACTTGAAGACAATTACATCTTAGAAGAACATACTTATACAAAGTCTAACTACTTCGGGATAGTCAAAAACCTCTTTAATACGAACAACTTGTAGAATCTAACAAATGTCAAACATTTTCATCAATGAAATTTTTCCCGGAAAAACGAATTATGTGACTCGAAAATAACAACTTTAAAAATCCCATTATAAACAACAAAATCTATAAATGGCTCGTATAACTACAAGTGCTGGCTATGTAATAATTACATATACAGGTGCGCGAAACTTAAAGCGTTGTCAGCAAAACAGCGTAATAATAAAGTATGCAAACTGTGCATAATACATGACTCAACCATTTAATATTTTAGTGTAGATATTGTAGCAAACTAAGTCAACATTTATTATTACACCTTGAACTTCAATAGAAGGTTAATGTCAATAAAATGACAAAAATAAATGGTCAAAGGATAGGAAAACCTTTGAAAACCCAACTACAACTACAACTTGGACGAAAACCAAGTCAAACATACCGGACCGGACACACAGAGTACAACGCTTTTAGCAACGGCCCTTGTGCATACATAAGCCAAGATAAAGGCTACTAAGAGTGCTGTGTGATTAGTATTGTTTGTGTGGTTGCGTAACTACTAGCCTACACTCTCAGAAAAATGAAATGCGAGGTAGTTGGTATCGGTGATGAAACACCGAAGACTTCAAACCACAGTATTTAAGTTAACTTATAATGAAGGTACAAACAGTTTCTTTGTTTCCCTGGAGTGGTGAAGAACATGCAATTAAATGAAAATTGCATCGTTGATCAATTATTTAAAAATCGAACTAATACTAAATGTCCTACAAATATCACTAGGTACACTAAAAGTCAAGTCATATACTTTGGAAACATCTATGCACTGGTTGTTCATAATTAAAACAAATTAGCGAGAAGAGATAATTTTTCGAGATGGGGGAGTAAGAAAAATCACCGACAACGGTATAACAATATGAAGCCAATATCTGTATAATACGCCACACCCACAACGTGCATAACATCAAGACGACAAACAACCATCTTCGCACACAGCAAGGAACGCCGTCTACAGCCAGCCGAACCATCTGCCGAAGCCTCCCAGGAAGCAGCCGCGGAACCAGGACGCAGTCAAGGATGACTCCTTAGAATTATACCAACTGGAGTTGCCTGTTCCTCGGAGAGGCCAGAATGTTCACACATGAACATGCCATTTCAGCGATATAATCCTACGTGAGTTTTTACCACAACAATGACTGTTCGTGATTTCTAACGCCGTCTACAGCCAGCCAAACCATCTGCCGAAGCCTCCCAGGAAGCAGCCGCGGAACCAGGACGCAGTCAAGGATGACTCCGTAGAATTATACCAACTGGAGTTGCCTGTTCCTCGGAGAGGCCAGAATCTTTACACATGAACATGCCATTTCAGCGATATAATCCTACGTGAGTTTTTACCACAACTATGACTGTTCGTGATTTCTATTGAATTAAGAGAAAGTACTCACCTAAGGTACATACCGCTGAGATGGCACACACACAACCGTAAAGTTGTGTGTGTGTACATAGGATAAGTTTAGTATATAAGATCATGTAGTTTAAGAAATAAACCAGTCACAAGTTTAGTCCGACTTTGACTCAATACCCTTCCCACACCTCTGCCGGTGGCCAAGACATCTTTAGCCATCAATACCGATCACCTCGATGAGTCTGTTGAGTTGGCCGTCAGAAAACCATTTCCACCATACCTAATTCCTACTCACAGTCCGTCTGTCATCATAGGTCTCCGGTGACAGATATCCCGCACCTATCTATATAAGTATATATTAATACGTATGCGGGTGCATAGGGTTCCCACCAAGAACTTAGGGTCCCAAGCCAACCTCACCTGCAAGTGGTGCACCTGCCGATCAATGGACGAGGCTCTGGCAAACAAACTGTCCCAATAAGCGGCAATAGGCTCGCCACCTATTACGTGGGATCAAAACACTGGCGAAAAGTGGGCGTTTAATATGCCTCTGCCTACCCCTTCGGGGAAACAGGCGTGAGTCTATGTATGTATGTATGTATGGTAGGCGTAGGGTCTAGGCATTTGTAGGGAGAAATAGGATTAGGGTCTTAGGCGCGTACGAATCGTAGGTCTGTATCACAGCATACCACAGTAGTACCACGATAGTACGTGCCATAGGTTAAGGGCCTAGTAGTAGGTGCGTATAAGTGTTGGTCTGTATCACAGAATACCACAGAGCACCAAGCCTATACGCATTATACGCTAGGTACAAGTTAAGATAGGTTTAGGGTACATATAGTTATAAGGATTAGGATAACTAGGATAGGATATTATAGGTGATAGGCTACGACTCTAGGATAGTGTAGGTTAACAAGTTAGATTAGTCCCTTAACATTTAAGCATTCCCTGTACAGCAGGGTCAGTAGCGTAGGGCTGCTATCCCGCTGTTCAAAGTCCAAAACTACCCTTTTTAACATTTTTGTCTGTCTGTCTGTCTGTCCGTCTGTCTGTCTGTCTGTCTTTCTCTTTGTCCGGGGTAATCTCTGGAACGGCTGAACCGATTCAAATGAGACTTTCACTGCAAGGTAGAGGACTTTATAGCGCTACATATAGGCTACAATTTGACCTGGTAGTTGGCGCTGTGTTCGCGATAAAAGTCTTTACTTCTTCTTCTCATCTATAATCTATGTATAATAAATAAATATAAATAAAATTGAAGTGTCTCTCTGTGATTTCAAAATAACTATGTTTTTTCAAGTGCATATAGTTAGATACACGATACTGAGTCCAAAACTACCCTTTTTAATATTTTTGTCTGTCTGTCTGTCCGTCTGTCTGTCTGTGTTTCTGTTTGTCCGGGGTAATCTCTGGAACGGCTGAACCGATTTAAATGAGACTTTCACTGCAAGGTAGAGGACTTTATAGCGCTACATTTAGGCTACAATTGGACCCGGTAGGTAGCACTATTGTCACGATACCGAGTCTATACCTATATCTGTAAATTTTCAGTTATTATTATTTTTTGAAAATCGCCAGGCGTATATAAATTTTATTTGGCTGAGACGTAGTTTATTTAATTTAGGCGTCCACTAAGAACGAATTTTACGAAGGGCCTTGATTGTGGAGGTTGTAAGGTTCGCGCAAAGTATGAAATTATTATTAGCCGCGTGCGTAGCCAGTACCTAGCGGGTACCAGCTAGTTATTAATATTTGCATGTATTTTATATTATAATTTTGATAAAATCGTATTTACTGAATGGTGTATTGAATGGCAGAAATCAATGCTATTTCTTTTACCGGTTGTTTATGAATGTCGCTAGAATTATATATTTACAAGACGTGTTTCAGTATGTATGTTGCTTTGCGAACGATGCAGTAAATGTAAATGTAGAAGCATTAAGTAATTTAATTTTAAAATTGACGTTCATAAGCGTCACCTTGTGACCTAGATGAATAAATGATTTTGACTTTTGTACAAAATTACAGACTTATCGGTAGTCTCGAGAATAAAAAGGCGAGTATTAATTGAATTTTAAGATTCCATTATTCCATAAGTTAGAGTTAAACATAGCAGCATGTATACATAGTACCAAAATCTACAAATTGTTCAGTAAAACAAAATCGCTAGTTGTCGAATAAAATAAAGGTTAATGGCCACTATTGTGTTTAAGAAACGCTTAAAATAAATGTAATTTTGTCTTTTTGTTTAAAAAGGAAAAACAGAGACAACACAAGTCAAGACCTATTTACAACTGCTTTACATTCAACGCCTATAGTCCAATCACATAACATTTCCAACTATAATTTCACCACTTTTCAAAATACATACAGCATCCAAGCAGCGAAGAATAATCTCAGAACCATCAATAAGATGGTAATCGGCCAACTCTACGTGCGTATTCGTTCCCAAATCAGCCAGAAAACATATTTTCACGATTGTAAAGTATTGAAAATGCTTAGAATAAAACTCCCTCCAAATGAAAGTTTATTCGCGAAAAATGAGCCTTAAAAAGGAAAAACGATTTCGGAATGTAGATTACAATGTAAGAAAGTTAATTTGTATGGCTATTAAAACGGCGATTACTTTAAAACTTTTTTGTTGCGTAACACTTTTGTAGGAATCCGTACCTTTGAATGGATAAATGAAACGTATGAAATATTGTTTGGTTTATTTGTACCTACGTATATTCTAAGGTACAGTAAAATTATGTTTTCATATTACGCACCAATCAGTTCGGTCCTACATGAGCCTTTATCATAATGATGATATAGTAGAAGATCAATGAAAAGCAACCTTCACCCATCTGTTTATGGATATAGATTTGTTGCCAACCCACTCGCGATATATTTTTTAACATGTTAAATTTGATATGAAATACTTTTTATCCAGGGTGAAGATCTTTCTTTTACGGATCTTAGACTATTAGTGTTATACTGGTTGCGTTCCACAATTTTCGCTTTGGAACCCTCTTTCTAGTCTATCCATATTCAACAGAAAATTTACCTTTTTTTGCAGAGAGGCAACCATCTGCCCTCCGTAATCGAAACAGATAACCTTGTGATACAGTGCACAATATAGTGGCAGGATACTTAAGAGTACTGACTCCTTGTAGTGCCATTCATGACAGCTGGAGTCGACGGCTTTACGTGTTCGCCGTGGCACAAAAAATATTATAATTATTAGAACGGGGTGTTCATTGTGTCCGTTAGTTGTATGTTTGTAAAGTCCCCCGACACAGGATTAAGTCCTAGAGCAGGAGTGGTCTTTTTAAAAAAAGGTACTATTATTGCTGGATTGCAAAATTTTCGCGGCTTCTTTTTCTTGCTGTTAATGTCTTGGCAGTTCAATGACAAAATGTACATAACCAATATTTTTGAATCAGAGGATTTAACGTTCAAGATGCCAAAGTTCAAAATCCAGAATGCCATTTCTAGCAATTTTTCACAGTTCAAAAGGTCATTAAAAATGACTACTATAACTCTTGTTCAAAAACGTATGTAAATCACTAAAAATATTTGTAAATAATTTTTAAAACTTACCTTTACTTTTACCTTTACCCATCCATTTTATATTGTTTACTGCTTTACGAGTTCACTTCGGTGTGTGTAAAATTACATGCATTATATGTATAGTAAAGTCGGCTCTGAATCTTCTTCTTCTTCTTCATCAGCCCTATATATAAACTGTCCCACTGCTGGGCACGGGCCTCTTCTCAATACGAGAAGGCTATGAATACGAAATGTAAAACGCGAAAGAATATTTTCTTGTATTCACGAATTTAAATATGGTAAAAGAAGACACGAGAAGAGAAAATTTAAATAATCACGCGAAATTAAATTAAATTATTTTTTTTTTCTTGGTTACTACTCGCACTTGACCGTCTCAGTGAAATAATGAGAAAAACTTAGTCTACTAATGAGGGTATTCTCTCATTAGGGCTAAAGTAATCCGAAACGTGTTAGAAGTTCAAGCGAATCTTAAAGGTTTATAACTATTACAATATAAATAGATTTCTATCTAGCTTTATTATTGTTTTTGTTAAGAAACTTGAATCGTGAGAATCAAGATGATTGTAACTAGTAAATTCAGACACAATTAGTTAAATTTCAAAAGCAATCTTTTTGTACGGATTATGTATGAATCATGTCTCCGTCAAGTTAAGTACCAAATATCAATAAATTTACAGTAAAAAAATAAAATAAAGTTTTGAAATGTATTGATCAATGAAACTGCTAATAAAAAGAAATAATCAATATGGCATTCCACAAGGAAGCATTCTTGGCCCAATATTTAATTATAGATGAGAATATAAACTGGAAAATACACGTCAATAATGTATCTGGTAAAATTGATAAATTCGTATATGCACTTATACAAGTTAGAAACATAACAAACGTTAAAACTGCCATAACTTCTTATCATGCATATGTAGAATCTACATTGCACTACGGACTTATTATGTGGGGTAATACCACTGACGTCAACAGAGCATTCATAGCACAGAAGAAGTGCATTAGGGCTATATGTGGTATTCAACCGGACGAAACTTATCAACTAATGTTTAAGGAACTTGGTTTACTACCGCTACCATCACTCTACATCTATGAAACATGTATGCTTGTACGAAAGCATAACTATCTATTTAATACTATAAACGATATACGTCCAAGAAATTGAATGGCTTGTTCTCAATGATATACTCAGGAGTACAAAATATAATAAAAGTTGTCTTGCAATGTGTGTACGTATATACAATAAGATTCCTAACCATATAAAATTTTTAGACCTTAGATTATTTAAAACAAAATTACACAATTGGCTAAATGAACACAATTTTTATAGTATTCAAGAATTTATTGATAAGAAATTATAAAATAGTTTATGTCTGTAACAAATTTGCATGCTAGTTATACTAAGCAAAACATGTATGATCTTTGTAACAATGTAAAATCCATGAATACCATGTTTATTGCAAATAAATATATTATTATTTAATCTTTTGGCTTGTTTTACTAGATAAAATAACCTATATAATTTATTTTACTTGAAGGTGTGGGCATCCCCTATTTTACATTATTTATATACACACTCAACATAACATAATAATATATATATTTACATAATATAATATTAACATTTATCTACTCAACACACATATTTACAACATTTAAATAATATACCTATTTATATTTATTATAATTCCCTTATGTTATATATGTACACATACTAAACAAACAAACATCCAAATCAACATTATATATTTATATTCAAACAGTGCACATTACAAATACACTACACATAAATTATAATCCGGCAATGTCGGATGATGCGGTGTATTGTGCAATGGAACCGAGCATAAGGGATAGGCCGCTTTATTTATCAAAGCTCGGTCTCTACTGCAGCCGGTAGTTCAATAGATCGTTAACCCATTACATGCAAAAAAACAGTCTTCGGTAATACGTTCGACGCGAAGCCCATGTCACCTGCCGCTAATTTATTGTGCCCCTACCGCGCATATTTTATAATCGTGAAATTAATTTTCTTTATTTCTTTACTTTCGTTCTTTCTCTTCCTTTCGGAACTTTATATGTATTGTGAACGTTATTGTGTACTTGTGACTTTCAGTATCTTGTGTGTGTGTCAATAAACTTTCTTTTGTGTACCGTATAAACTGGTGACTTTAATTTGTGTTAAGGCCCTGGACTAAAAAGGTACGTCTAAAGACTTTGTATACCACACAACTCAATACAAGTACCACACATACCACTATAAAGGAATCATCCTTATTGGTATTCTGAGTTCCGCAAAATGGAACTGAATTGTCCTGAAAAGATATAAATATAAAGAGTACGGTTTCGTACACAATAGGAATCAAATATTTTACGACTACATTTTATCACATAAATTAATTGAGATCGAATGAATAGATTCTTTATTGACAGTAACACACGATGCGAATGAATTCTCTGTGAACCAAAGTAGTACACTAAGCGTACACGCTTCAAGAATCAAAGTCTTATCTTGTGTAGAGTGTGAGTAGTTTCGGTTGTGCGTTGTCTGTCAGTAAGTCAGACAACGCACAACCGAAACTACTGTCGCAAGAAGCTGCAATTTGGCATGTATGTTCCTTCGGGAATCACTAATAGAGAGTTTTTGGAAATTTCCAGCCTAAGGTGGTAAAATGAGGCAAAGTCTAATAATCACTAAGAATTGTGTCTTCGTAAATGACCAACGCTACTTACATACATACATAGACTTACGCCTGTTTCCCGGAGGGGTAGGCAGAGACTACGGAACGCCATTTGGAACGATCCTGACATATCTCTCTTGCTTCACTAACTCCCATCAATTTTCTCATGCATGCTCTTCGGTTAAGGGTAGGTACTTACTTCTAACCTGTACTTTTACCAACGCTACTTAGTTCTGTAAAACGGCTAAATTTGTTAAGATGGTTCCGAACCATAACGCTGCATGGATTTACTTATAAAAGGGAAACACATAATCATTTGTAACCAAAAAAATTATGGCCGCTATAGACATGTCACCATGTATTTCTTTCTTTTCATAAATTAATTTTTAAGAATTAGATTATACTAGCTAACCCAGCGAACTCCGTATCGCCTTTTTAAGAGTTTTTATTTAATTCCCTTTTTTCCAAGCCCCTTTTCCAAAGTTACCATTGACTTAGCGCTTAATCTCTTATCATTTCAGAGTCTATAAATGATGAACAAACAAACATAGATTTTTATATATATTATTGAATTTCCCATTCCTTAAAATATCGGAGACGATACCAATAGTGACTTTAAAAAAAATCCTGTTCACCATCTTTGATTTCCAAACCGCCATCTTTGATCACGAAATAGATGTTGTATTTGGATTCACCATCCCCTAAATCATCAGAGACAATACCCATATTGATTTTTTAATTTTTCCCATCCGCCATCTTTGATTTCCCATCCGCCATCTTGAATCACGAAATAGATGTTGTATTTGGATTCCCCATCAATTTAAACATCGGAGAGGATACCCATATCGATTTTTTTAAATTTCACATCCGCCATCTTTGATCACGAATTAGATGGTGTTTTTGAATTCCCAATGCCTTAAAATATCGGAGACGATACCCATATCGACTTTAAAAAATATCCCGTCTGCCATCTTTGACTTCCTATCCGCCATCTTTGATCGCGAAATAGATGTTGTATTTGGATTCTCCATCCCTTAAATCATCAGAGACCATACCCATATTGATTTTTAAAAATTTTCCCATCTGCCATCTTTGATTTCCCATCCACCATCTTGAATCACGAAACAGGTGTTGTATTTGGATTCTCCATCCCTTTTAACATCGCACACGACACCAATATTGTTTTTTTTTTAATTTTCCCATCCGCCATCTTTGATTTCCTATCCGCCATCTTTGATCACGAAATAGATGTTGTATTTGGATTCACCATTCCCTAAATCATCAGAGACGATACCCATATTGATTTTTTAATTTTTTTCCATCCGCCATCTTTGATTTCCCATCCGCCATCTTTGATCACGAAATAGATGTCGTATATCGATTCCCCACCCCTTAAAATATCGAAGGCGTATGGCCATATTAATTTTTTAAATTTTCTCATCCGCCATCTTTAATTTCCCGTCCGCCATCTTGGATCACTAAATAAATTTCATACTATTAATCAGCGTCCCGAAAATCTCGAAAACGATACCCATATAGATTGTATCCTATTCGTTTAGCCTTATTTTGTCTTTGACCCAACCCTCCCCCTTCTCGTTTAACCATTTTATTATTTTTGTCTGGGCCCTAAAAGTTGTGGCGTAATTTTATATAGCCGATTGTAGCCTTTCGGAATAATTGGGCAATCATAGGTAATAACAATTTTTAAAATCCGACTGCTAGTTCCTGAGATAAGCCGACATTATCTTTTAGCCTTGTTGCCTTTTGCCCGGCCCCAAAGGGTCGAAGCGTTATGTTATATATCCTATGACCTTCCGGAATAACTGGGCTATGCCTGTCGTATACAAAAAGAATTTATCAGATCCGACCGGTAGTTCCAGAGATTAGCGCGTTCAAACAAACAAACTCTTCCGCTTTATTATATTGAGTTTAGATATAAAAGCAAAATATGGTTTTTGTGGATTATCCTTGGAAGATAGGCATATACCATCGCGGATTTTTTGTAGATCTATTAAAAAGGTACAATCCCACCATACTCGTACATTGTTTTGTTATACCTCAAAAGGTTTTGGCTGCGTTTTCGAGGAAAGTTCCGATCGGCTTAATTTTTGCCGGCGCGTTGAAATAATATAGTCGTAATATCGTCAGTTTGCACAAAACCTAAACTTATTATACACTAAAACCTTCCTCAGGGATCACGCTTGATGTTGTTGAAAACTGTATAAAAATTTGTCCAGTACTTTTCGAGTTTTAAGCGAACAGACAGACAGACAGACGCGGCGGGGGACTTTGTTTTATATGTAGAGATGAACATGGAAAAACAGGAACAAAACCAAAGCCTTTCTTTACTTTCTCATTAACTTTCAAACGAAAATAGTTGTTAAGTCGATCAAGTTTTGGAGAAGTTGGTACTAAGGGTATTACGAAACGTTAAATTCGTGTACAGGTTTTTTCAATTCTTTCGCCCTTAGTATTTCCTCTTAAGCTCTAGTTTAGTGCCCTGGGTCAGGATTACATTATAACAATTATTTTTTTGGTACTCAATCAGATTTTTATCTCGTATACATACCTTACACTCGCATCGTGTCGCATGAGTCACTATGTCAATATTGTAAATGTATGTTTTTGAGACGACGTCATTCATCTTCAAGGCGGCATCTATGCATTTGCCCGCTATTTCCCCAGCCCCTATGCAAATCAAACGTGATTTTATCTTGTACTTATATGAACTGACAACTCGCCCGCACTGCATACAAGTATTATATTATCTTCTTGGGTTTACGCGAATGTTACACATTGAAATTAAACTACAGTTTACGGATTTTATCGCGTTGTATTGGTTTCACTAAGTTATTACATTTGAAACTAAAGATCTGAAACAAAAAGCGGCGAATACTCGCTGTTCTGTTACAAGTGAATGCAGTGTATCAGCGCCATAAGAATAAAAAGACAGGCGTTTCCTGAAAAAAATAAATTTGCTTCCATCTAGTTGGATAGTCCAGCCTTAGTATACGTACATACATACATAGACTCACGCCTGTTTGCCGGAGGGGTAGGCAGAGACTACGGAACGCCATTTGCAACGATCGCTTCATTCACTCCCATCAGATTAGTATACGTAAATTAATCAAATAAGAAGAAGAATATTTATCGCAATGGTTAGCCTGACTTATTCACCAACTCGACCATCAGAATCTCGACCACATGGTCGATTCGGAAAAATTAAATATTTATTATACGGTTAATAAAACGGTTGGTCGAGTTGCTGAAGTACTTTTGTCGTATCTTGTATTCGTCAACTCGACCGACATTGAAAATATAAGACAGTTTTATACAGTCAAGTACAAAAGTGGTTTGTTTCCAAACAAATTTTGTTTTTCGATGGGTAAAACGCGATCGCCAATCCACCCGAAAAGTATGGCAATTACAACATAACATCCCCAATTGGGGGAGGCCTTTGTCCTGTAGTGGACATCAAATAGGCTGAAATGGTAATGATGATGGGTAAAACAAAAACCTTTTTAATAAAAATAACTATGTATATTTCAATAATCAACTTCGTGTACTAAAAAAATAAGCTTAGCCTAATATGAACCAACAATCGGTAGGTATCACAACATGTACAATTATTAAAGTATTTTACTTACAAACTACTTATACACTATTGCCTATAATATCACACAAATCATTTTAGAAATCACAGATTTTAAACATCACCGATCAATCAAAAATTACTTTTAAAAACACTTAACTATATTAATGACTAAAAGACTAGAAAATCACAGATCCACTGATAAATAAATAATTTTTATTAACGTTATTTACTATAGATACGAAATGGTTGATTAAAAAAATTGTAAGATAAGGCGTTCGATTCAGAGGTCTATATTTATTTGTCCTTGTTTATATTAATTAATGGTTGTTATGTTCATCAATTTCTTGCGTGACTTTAAGTTTATTTGTTATGTTAGACCCTTTTTGGTATAAAACATTAAAGTGCAAAACTTTTGGGTTTTGGTGGCTTTTTTTGTTAATCGTAGAATGCCAACTTTCTACCATATTGGTTGTGCGGTGTTGCATATTATAACAGCTCCATTTGTCGTAATAAAATGAATCTTCGTTTAATCACGTTTGGACAAAATAATCATTAAATGAGATTATATTTGGATCTTTTGGACATTGTGGCATAATATATAACCAATCACTTTCGATATCTTGTTTAGGTAGATGCGCCAAAACAGTGCAACGTTTTATATGTTTTCTGTCAAATTTAGACTTGGTTAGGCCTAATTCGTCAGCTCTTTCCCACAAACATATCGAGAAATGAAAATAACAGCCACTTATTTGTGATTGAGGGAATATTTATCTAATTGCGGACATTGCCCCTTGCTCAAAGTCTAGTACAAATAACTTTGGATTAAATTGTGGAATCTGGCTTTTGATTAGGCGAAACAAGGTATTGTAGATATTTTTTGTTTTATTTGGCAACAAGGCATATACCACTGGTATAATGTTGTTATACATCTCATTGCTTACTAAATCGACGTGCAAGGTGTACAATTGTAGGAAAGGCCTTAGGTTATAGTTATAGTTATAGTTGGTCGTGGGTTTTCCGCACTTAGCCACTTATTTGGGCCATTGTGCGTAAGTCGCGACTTGATTGACGCCGACTACTCATACCACCTTAGTTCCTTCCAGAAAGCCATTAGTTGGCTGGTGTCGTTTAAAGCCTCACTCATGGTTCTGGGGTTGTTCAGCAGCTTTGCCCGTTGATCGCTTACACTTGTACAGTGAAAATAAAAAGAAAGAAAATATATCTTTATTGCAAGCACGCTGTACAGTACTCCTTAATTTTACTTATTCTAAATAACAAAAAAGAACCACACCAAAAAAGAAAATTGTGGCGAAGTCAATATACACTATCTAACTCAAAAGACTAAGACGCTATTTGGCAGCTTGTTGCCATAATGACACTTGGCATGTCTTGTCAACTGTCATAAACGGAGTTAAGTTAGCTGACAATGTCCTAAAGCGTCGACGCAACTGGACTTCGCGTAGTCTGGGTTCGGTGCCCTGTAGCGTCGGCGAAGAAGATCGCCGATAGCGGCAGATTGTTGGTTGGCTGGATTGCAGCGAGGGTAACACTCCTGCAGCCCCGGGCTTTGCGGTGCTTCCGGTGCCTGGAGAAGGGACACGTACGGGCAAAGTGCACCGCCGAGATTGACCGTAGTGATCTTTGTTATCGCTGCGGTCAGCCCGGCCACAAGGCGGCCCAGTGTTCCGCGGCGCCCAACTGCAGCTTATGTTCGGCTGCGGGGAAGCCAGCGGGACACAAAGTGGGTGGAGGGGCCTGTGGCGCGCCTGCCAGCAAGGCCAAGAAAAAAAAGAAGAGGAGCTCTAAACCTGCCGGGGAAACCTCGCCACCCCCGCAGGCTAGTAGCTCCGCTGCCGACTCCCGGCCCAGGACCGTTGCTGAGGGAATGGAGTGTCAGTAATGGCACAACTCCATTTTCTCCAGGGCAACATCAACCACTGTGCCAGAGCTCAGGATCTCCCACTCCAGAGCATGGCAGAGTGGTCGATTCACGTGGCTGTGGTCGCCGAACCGTACTTCATTCCCGCCCGTGACAACTGGCTGGGATGCGCTGACGGTTTGGTGACCATTATTGGCGAGACTCTAATTGACCCGTCTCGGGGCCGCGGGTGGGTTGCTGCAGTCTCGGGCGGCATTGTCATTGTGGGGGCGTATTTCTCCCCCAACAGGAGTCTCGCCGACTTCGAGGGTTTCCTTGTCGAGTTGGGCGCCGTCGTAGGCCGCTATCACCCTCGTCCCGTTCTGGTGCTCGGGGATCTCAACGCCAAGTCATCGGCGTGGGGATCTCCAGTCACTGACCCTCGTGGCGAGGTGCTAGAAGAGTGGGCGGTGACGACTGGTCTGGTCATCCTGAATCGGGGTTCGGCTTACACGTGCGTGCGGCAGCGGGGCGGGTCGATAGTGGACGTCTCGTTCACTAGCCCCTCTGTCGCCAGCCGAGTCCATGACTGGCGTGTCGCCGTGGAGGTGGAGACGCTGTCGGACCATCGGTATATCCGGTTCGACGTCGCTGCCCAGACCGCCAGCGGCCGCCATCCAACAACCTCGATTAATGACGGCCCGCGTTGGGTGTTTAAGCGCATCGACAAGGAATTACTCGAGGAAGCTGCCTTAGTCCAGTCCTGGATCTGGGAGTTGACGACGGACGGCCCCGTCGACGTCGAGGCGGTGGCGCTGCGGTTTCGCGGGGCGATGACGTAGATCTGCGACGCATCCATGCCCCGTGTCCGCCAACAGTCCGCAAGGCGCCGGGTGTACTGGTGGACCGCCGAGATCGCGCAATTGCGCGTAGCATGCGTTGCAGCTCGTCGCCGGTACACCCGATACCGGAGACGACGTCGACGAGATTCCGCCGAAGAGGACGCGCTGTATGAGGTATACCGCGCGTCTAAGGAGACTCTGTGGCTGGCCATCGGCAACTCAAAGTCGTGTGCCAGGGAGGAGCTGCTGGGGTCCCTAGATCGGGATCCGTGGGGGCGCCCCTACCGTTGGGTACGGGGCAAGTTGCGTCCCTGGGCGCCTCCACTAACGCAAAGCATGCAACCCCAGTTGCTAGAGGCGGTGGTATCGGCTCTCTTCCCAGAGCGAGTGGGACACGCTCCCCCGGCGATGGCTTCACTCTCAGCCACAGACTCTCCAGAAGAGCAGAGCACCGATGTCCCCGAGGTGACGCAAGCAGAGACGAGAGCGGCCGTGTTGCGACTCCGGGCTAAGAACACAGCGCCCGGACCCGACGGAGTTCCTGGTCGAGCTCTTGTCCTGGCTCTGAAGGAGCTAGAGCCCCAGCTGAGGGGGCTCTTCACGGCATGTCTCGATCAGGATCAGTTTCCCAGTGTGTGGAAGGAGGGGAGGCTGGTCCTGCTCAGAAAGGAGGGGCGCCCCACAGACTCACCGTCCGCGTATCGGCCCATAGTGCTGCTCGACGAGGCGGGCAAACTTTTTGAGCGTATTATCGCAGATCGCCTCGTCAGCCACTTGTGCAGGGAGGGACCGAACCTGGACGATAACCAATTTGGTTTTCGTCGGGGGCGCTCCACCATAGACGCCATCATGCGCGTGAGGGCCTTGGTGGAGGAGACGGTGTCCCGGGGTGGGGTGGTGCTGGCGGTGTCTTTAGACATCTCCAACGCATTCAACACCCTACCCTGGAGTTGTATTCGGGAGGCTCTGAAATACCATCGCGTGCCTCCCTACCTTGGCCGTACAGTAGGGGCTTACCTAGAGGGTAGATGCGTCACCTATCGGGGACGTGACAGTGCTGGTCGGCACCTCATGTCGTGCGGTGTTCCGCAGGGATCGGTCTTGGGACCACTCCTGTGGAACATCGGCTACGACTGGGTGCTGAGAGGCGAACTCCCGCCGGGCGCTGACTTGACATGTTATGCGGACGACACGCTCGTAACTGCCCGGGAGAGCTCGCACAGGGAAGCGACGTTGATAGACACGGCTGCGGTGTCACAGGTGGTGAACCGCATCCGGCGCCTTGGCCTAGAGGTGGCCCTAAATAAGTCGGAGGCCATAGCGTTTCATGGCCCCCGACGGGCACCGGCGCCGGGATCACACATCGTGGTCAGCGGAGCCCGGATAGCTGTCGAGTCCACCATGAAGTATCTGGGATTGGTGCTCGACAGCCGATGGGAATTCGGGCCCCACTTCCGGCGGCTGGCGCCCAAGCTCATGGGCGCAGCAGGCGCGCTTTCAACGTTGCTTCCCAACTTGGGGGGCCCGAGCGCTGCCTGTAGGCGGTTGTACGTGGGAATCGTGCGGTCCATGGCCCTGTATGGGGCCCCTGTGTGGGCGATGGACATGACGGCCAGCACTCTCGCCATACTGCGCAAACCGCAGAGGGCGATGGCCGTCAGAGTCGTCCGCGGGTATCGCACGATTTCCTACGAGGCGGCTTGCATCCTGGCCGGATCCCCGCCCTGGGACCTAGAGGCGAAAGTACTCGCGTCATTATATCGATGGCGCGAGGAAGAGCAGACACGGGGCTCGAGGCTGGTGCAGCGGCAGATCGCGCTGCGCCGAGAGGAGCTCCGTCAGGTCTTGGTGGCGGAATGGCGGCAAAGGCTTCTGCGCCCTACCGCCGGCCTCGCCACCGTTGAGGCGATCCGGCCAGTACTCGATGACTGGCTCGGTAGAAGGCATGGCTCCCTGTCGTTTAGGGTGACGCAGGTGCTGTCGGGGCACGGCTGCTTCGGCAAGTACCTGTGCCGCATAGACAGGGAGCCGGACGCTCGGTGCCACCACTGCGTCCATTGCGGGGAGGACACGGCGCAACACACGCTCGCCGAGTGTGTAGCTTGGGAAGAGCAGCGCCGTGTCCTCACAAATAAAATAGGAGGCGATCTGTCGCTGCCGACCGTAGTGCGGAGGATGGTCGGTAGCGCAGAGTCGTGGGACGCGCTGGTTTCCTTCTGCGAAAGCGTGATGTCGCAGAAGGAAATTGCGGAAAGGGAGAGGGAGATCTCGACTCCCGTCCCCGGCCGCAGAAGGCGCACCGGGCGCAGGAGAAGGGCGGACAACGCCCTTTTCCGGCCCCCATGAATGGGTCCAGGGGCGAGGGACTTGGGGAAATCTTCGCCCCCTATTCGATGGACCCGAGGCGCAGGCACGCGCGGTTGTCAGCGCGCGCCTCTGAGGCGATGCACGGGGTAGTTCAGCACCTCACTACCCCGTGCAGGAGACGAGGCCCGGAAAGATCGGCCAGCACTAGTGTGGGGCTGCGGAAGAATTTGGATTCCCGCGGCCCCGCACGCACGTGCGAGGAGACACCGGGGTGGTTTTAGCCGGTAAGAGTCCGGCACGCCCCTCCGCCTTTCCCCAGGCGGAGGTAGTCCATGAGGATTTCCCCCCACAAAAAAAAAAAAAAAAGCTGACAATGTCCTGACACTTCTGACATTTAAGTGATACGTGTCACCACGTGACTTGCCACGTGTATCTACACCAGAGATTGAGCAATTTATACATAAAATGATTACTTTTGTAAATACAATAATTAAGTAACTTAAACAATAATAACCGCATGAGCACTATACACCGCGTGCCGCAATTCGGGCTGACACTCAGCAAACACTGCGATGGACGCCATAGTTTCAATCACAGTACTGATTTCAGTACTGTGATTGGAACTATCAGAACTATCTATCAGTGCAGAATGACGTGAGCGGGTGTTTCTTCGGTTTCCATGCAGCCCCTGCACAGTGGGCTGTCCGTAACGCCAATGTTGAATAGGTGCTTGTTGAGTGGACAGTGGCCGGTTATTATGCCCGTCAGATGCTTAAGTGTTTTTCTATTAGAATGCAGCAGCTTGTGTGAGAGTCGCTTTTTCAAGCAGGGGATAGCATCTTTTGTTTGTCTGCATTCTTTTATGTTTGCCCACTGTTTTTCGTGTTCATGTGCGGTTCTCTCGCGTAGCCACGTTTTGAGTTGGCTTGCTGGTATCGGTACAATCGGCTCGGGTCCCATTATCATTGTGTCCGATCCTTGCCGTGCCAGTTGGTCTGCAGCGTCATTGCCTGCGGAGTTGCTGTGGCCTTTAATCCATTGCAGCGTAACCCGATTCTTCTCTGCAATCTTTTGCAGCTCTAGGTGGCATTCCATGATGAGGCCGCTGTTAAAGCAGTTGCTGCCGAGAGCTTGTAGTACAGAGGTCCTGTCTGTGATAATGCGTATAGCCAGGTCACTTTCGTTCCTAGACGCGATTGCTGTTGCGGCTCTTGTTATCCCAACACATTCGGCGTGGAATATGGTGTTAAGGGTGCCAAGGGATGTTGAGATGTTGATATTTAAGTCATGGGAGAATACGCCCGCACCTGTCCCATACTTCGTTTTTGAGCCGTCTGTGTATACTCTGACTTCGTGTATCTGTCTTCGTGAGCTGTCTGTGTGTTTCTCCTGCAATTGGATGCGATATTTTTTGTCAAAGACAAAAGTTTTAGGGATGAGATCGCAAGCGGCTTCTAGCATCGGGATCTCTTTGGTTAAGGTCCCTTTTAGGCGTGCGTGGGTAATTCGATCATCCTTTCTTCATAGCCCGAGCTTGTCTAGACGGATTGCTGCAGCGCCAGCTTCCTGCTGGAACACTAGGTGCAGCGGTCTTAGGTCCAGTAGTATCTCCAAGGCGGCTGTTGGAGTGCTCTTCATGCAGCCTGTTGTGGCCAAGCAGGCTAGGCGTTGAAGGCTCTGTAGCTTTTTTGTGATTGTGCTTAGTTGCGTGCGTGGCCACCACATTACTGCACCTTATGTAAGCATGGGGCGTATAATGGCAGTGTAGATCCACAGGGTAATTGATGGTTTGAGACCCCATTTTTTGCCTATGATTCTCCGACATTGCCAGAAGATTGTGCATGCTTTTGTTGTTTTTGTGCTGATGTGTTTGCCCCTGTTTAGCTTATGGTCAAGTATTACGCCCAAGTACTTGACTTCATTCGATAGGGTAAGCTCCGTTCCAAAGAGTTTTGGTGTTTTGCACATATGGGTTTTCGTTTTGTTGGTGAAAAGTACTAGCTCCGTTTTGTTGGGGTTGACCGTCAGTTCATGTTGGTTGCACCATTCCTCCATGATCCTGATGGCTGCTTGCATCCGATTGCGGATCGTGTCTTCTGAGTCACCTTTGATCAGGATGGTAATGTCGTCTGCATAGCCGACCGTGAAGAATCGTCTGTTGTTTAAGTTCCGTAACAGATCGTCCACCACGATGTGCCACAACAGGGGTGAGAGTACACCTCCCTGAGGGCAGCCTTTTGCAACTATGCCCCTTGTGGTGGAGTTTACCGTGAATTGTATTGCCCTCTGTTTCAGTAGTTGATCAATCCAGCCACTAAGGGTTTGCTCAACTCCGAACTTTTCAAGGGCCCGGCTGAAACTGTTGAACTTAGTTTTGTCGAAGGCACCTTCTATGTCAATGAAGGCCCCCAGTGTCATTAACTTGTTGGCAAGCGCTGTTTCAATGGTTCCCACAACGGAATGCAGCGCCGATTCAGTTGACCTGCCACTTCTGTAGGCGTGTTGATGTGGGTGTAGTGGATTGCGCAGTAATGCGCCCTCACGGAGGTATCGGTCCGTAAGTCTCTCCAGTGTTTTCAATAAGAAGGAGGTCAAGCTGATTGGTCTATATGCTTTCGCTTGTGAGTAGTCAGTTTTGCCAGGTTTTGGGAGGAATACGACTTTAACTTCCCTCCACCTGCAAGGTATGTATCTATGTGCTATTGAGGCCCTGTAGATGTCAAGCAGGTGCGGCACAATCGTTATACATCCCCACTGTAGGAATGCTGGTATGATTTCATCCAGGCCTGCGGATTTGAATGCCTGGAAGCTGTCTATTGCCCATTTCAGCCGGTCTGTGCTGACCATATTTTCGGCTACCAGCCAGTCTGTTTGGGTCGGTGGTCTGTATTCTGACTCGTCCCACAGACGGTCATTGGTTACTTCACAACCGAAGGGAAAGTGAGTGAAGTGTTGGGAAGTGAGTTTCAATTAGCACTTGGCTAATTTCAGCGTCCGTAGTTGCGTAGGTTCCATCTTGCTTTTTAATGGCGCCAAGGGTTTTGTTGCTGTCCTGAGACAAGATCTTTTTCGCCCTGGCTCCTTCATTCGTGGTGTTTATACCGCTGCAGAAACGCCGCCAGGACTCGCCTCTGCGGAATCTTATGCGTTTCTTGTAGTGTGACTGGGCTTCTTTGTATTTGAGCCAGTCTGCTTCCATTCTCGTGTTTTAAGCCCTGTTAAAGAGTTTCCTCAGGTTTTGCCTGAGTCCCTCTAGTTCTCTTCCCCACCACTGGGTTTTGCTAGACGACTTTGGGAGTGTGGGTGCACAGGCTTGCTGATAACTTGTTTGGATACATTCTGTTAATAAGTTGGTGTTATGTTCTATGTTGTCAGTGCTGGTTTACATGTCCTTAAAATAGGATTTGTCTACCTGTGATACGAGAAGCGTCTTGTATTTCGTGATGTTGGTTCTGCGAGGGTTGCGCCTAGGTTGTTGGACGTTCTCTTGCACACGTATGTCATAGCAGATTCGTCTATGGTCTGCAAAGGATGGCTCAGCGGACACATGCCAGTTTGTGACAAGTTCCGCGGCCCCATCCGATGCTAGCGTTATGTCTACTATGGTTTGATATCTGGAGCAAACAAAGGTGGGCTCCGAACCGTTGTTAACTACAGATAGATTTCTTGAAAAGATGTATTCAGTCAAGATCTCACCTCGTCTGTTTGCGTCGGGGCTTCCCCACAGCGGATGGTGCGCGTTTGCATCCGCCGAGATGATTACCTGCCAGCCGTGGTCCTCACAGTGCTGCACCAGCTCGGCCAGCTCTTTCGATGGGATGTCCTCATCGCCAGGCATGTAGACCGAAGATAGTACTAACATCTGTTTGTTGGGCCCTGTTTGGAGTCCTACGGCAGTGAGGTCTCTAGAACAGAAGTTGGTTAGCAGCAGTGCTGGTTTTGTTCGGGGAATGTATATGCATGTTCTCGGTTAAGTGACCGAGCAATTGTGCAGTAGCTTACCTCCGATGTTGTTTAGACCACATATGTTGTCGCCTCTAATCCACGGCTCCTGGATTAGGGCTATTTTCTGCTGATTAACCTCCAGCAGCCTGCGTAGGGTAGCCGTTGCAATTTGCTTATGCTGGAGGTTAGTTTGTATGACTTTAGTCTGACGAAAAGTCGAGGACATTACTGTCCATAGACTCCCCGTCAGACGAGTCGTGCTCGTCTTTTGCGTCCGTCGCAGCGGTGGGTAGATGTGTAGTAGCTGCGGGCGCCGGTGTAATACGGGCTATGCCCGAGGTGCTTGGGATGGCTGGTACAGCTCGTCCCGCTGTGTCCTTACCTTCACTCGGTGTTTCCTTGGGCCCTACAGCCGCCGAGCCGAGCTCTCCCCCCCCCCCCCGCTGGAAGCGTGGAACATTACGTACACGCTGCCAGCGAAGAAGGAAACCCGACGGCCGCGTCCCGTGATCTTGGGGATCTCGGGTTCCGGGATGCCCAAGGTAAGGTACACGCCGTGCTCCTGCAAGGATACGCCGTACAATTGCCACGTTTGTACGGCGTACCAGGGGTTTTGGGCAATGAGGAGATGGTGGATTTTAGGTAGCTCCATAGTGATCGTCCTCGGCAGCCACAGCGCTGCGCGTACGCGCTTCGCTATGTCTGACTGCCTGATGACGACCAGCCTGGTCCCCTCAATCGGCGATCTTAATTTGGCTACCGTGTTTTTGAGCCACGCCAGTGATTGTTCGTTCTCGCACCATAACTTCAGGACACCCTCCACTGCGAAAGGTTTGCCCCTAAAGGAAGGTGCGAGCCGGCCCATTATTCGGCGGTGTAGCGAAGGCAGTTTCAACTATACTCTCTTCAATCGAGAGTTCGAGCTGCTTTGCCTGTTCCACCGTCAGGTCCGTGGCGGGGGTGGTAGCGATGGCTACCATCAGCTGCGAGTTTGTCGCGTCTGCGTAGCTCTTACCACTCTTAGGTGTGGCGTCTGTTTTCGCCCGTTTCGACCCGGCGCTGGGTAGTGTAGAGTCCTCAGGGCGATCCCTCTTCGTGCTTGGTGTCGGAGTGGGCTGTCCTGGTGGCGCCGGATCGCGTCTTCTTGGGCCGCGTTTGCGGCGCGGCTCCATGTTTCTACACGACGGCTGCGCAGCGTTACCAATCCCCACCGAAGGAGTGCGACGGGGCACCCCGGGAGCAGCCGCAGATGGTGCGCCGTGCGCAGGCGGGAGTGCGCTGTCTGTTATTACAGTCGCGCCTTCCGCCGTCAGCGGTGCAATACAACCGTCCGGCTGCGTCGTCCGGGGTGGAACGTCCGCTCCACCGGTCGAGGTTTGGTCGCCGCGCTGGTTGTTTTTACCAGCCGCCGTAGTCATAGTCGGGAGTGCGCTAGCCGATTTATTCGATGCGCTATCACCCGACTGTGTTGTTTGCTCACGTGAGCGTTTGTAACTTCGGTAGCGTTTACCGCCTCATCTACGACTACCTGGATTCGCAGTCGACGCGGAGTCAACGTCCGCCTTTTGGCGTGCGTTTGCTCGACGCGGAGCGATGTTCCAGGAAGTGGATGAAGTGTGGGTTGCACGAGGCATGGCTTTGGCCAGGTCGTGCAGATTTAATGTGTCTCGACATTGTGAAACATTGCCCCCCCCCAGAATACGTGGGGCAGCCTGCACACGATGGTGCAGAGAGGGATTCTCCAGCGTCACGGACGCTGGTACCCTCCTGGGGTACGATACTATTTTGTTTCACCTCCATGTTTATTTTTGTTGGTATGAGTCTGTGTTGAGTAAGTGTTTGTGTATGTGTGTGAGTGTTTGAAGTAGTGTTTAGATGCGTGTGTGTGTGCGTCCATGTAAGAGTGTGTAGGTGTGTGCATGTGTGTTATTGTGCGTGTATAAGTGTGTGGGTATAGGTGAATGTGTCTGCTTGCGCGCGTGTTTTTGTGTGTGTCTGCACGTTGTATGTGTGTGGCGGCTGGAGGTTTTGGTTACGTCTGTTTCTTATGGAACCAGACCAACAACGCGCGGCAACCTCGGGAAGGATAGTCCACCAGCCTTGTCCTAGGGATCTGCACGACCTGCGCTACAACTATGACCATTCGCCAAACTCTGCATCGGACGCAGATGCAGAGAGTAGAAGTATGTCTAAGTCATTGATAAATAAAAGTGTGTAATTTGTAAGTTTAGTAATTTTAAATGTTCCATCACACAAAATGGTCTATGGGCAATTAGTTAATATTGTTTTGTAATTTTCATTAGCAAAAACTAGAATTCTGTTTGATTAGTAAATATAATCGGCTAGAAAAAATCCTTAAATTTGTCTGGCACCACGATTTCACTTTTGGAATTAAAACAGACTTTTTTGACATCCAATGATTTATTTCTCTTTCTATAAAGCTTATTCTTAATATTCACAAAATCAGGTATTTTCTATTTATAGGAATTTATAATAGTAGTAGGATTCATTAGTGGATCGTTATTTTGTCTTTTTCCCGCAACGAAAAAATCATATTTGTGAGAAAGAGACAAAACTCTAATCAGAAGGTTAGTTCAGTCAGTTTATATGAGATAAAATTATAATTTTCACGAAATTGAACTGAGATTGTAATTCCTCTATCTACGATCTCTATGTTAGCGGAGCACGTCGTATACTATATTATTTTGGCTTGTATAATAATCGTTTCCATGGTATGCCTTAAACATTTTCTTGCAGAGTGTACTTTTTGTACTTGGTCCAGATGACGAATGAATAAATTCACAAAAATTTGCTATATCGCTTCGACCGTGTAGCGGATAGGCACTCGGTCGAGATGTATAATAACAAAATAGGTAGAATTAAATTTACCCAATTCGACCATGTGGACGAATTTGTCGCGGTCGAGTTGATGAATAAGTAGTTAGCCTGTTATTTCCGTGGTATAAGTTTTATTGGCGGTCACAAGTGATTTATCTAGTTAGACCATGGTTTAACATCAGATTAGCCTTTTAAACAATATAAAAACTCTCCATTTTATTTAAGCAAGTTAGTAATGAAATTTGTGAAATGAGACTATGGGACTCATGTATGTACATTGACACAAGCTTTGGTTGCGCATAAGAAGACCTACAAAATTACTCGGTTTGAATTTGGAGAATACTGTAGTGCATTGCGAAACAGTGCAATCATCTGACCTACTGTATATGGTTTATTATTTATTGCTCTTAAAACTTTTGTGAATAACATGATGTATAATAGTGTCGTAGAGGCACTTCTCAAAGTTTCTGTGCAGTAATCGCCTTTGAATAGTTTCTCAAATTCATTAACTGTCGTAAATCACCTGCATTTAGGTATTCGTGTAAAAAATATTAATCTAAAGAGTATCAATCAATCAAAACAACGTTTCAAAATCACAACCACCGCGAAATTTATCCTTATAATGATGCCATTCATAATCAAAACAAATTAAAAATAAATCCAGTCCTAAGGATGCTTCAAATTGTGACGTCCATCATCTTGAGTTTCGTCATAAAATTAAAATAAAATATCTCAACAAAACTCTGGAGACAGTATAACCCGGAGATTACCAGTAGGAACCGCTGAAAACCGGCGAAATCCGTTTAATATAATTACGAAGAAAATTTGAAGATCGCGAAGGCTTAGGAGCTCTAGTTGTTGTTTTTAGCACCGATGCCCTAATATTATAGGTGTTTTAAAGGCGTGATTTGGTTTTGATGTGACTCTTTAAGCAATGAAGATGTTTTGATGTAGTAAATAAAACAGTTTTTGGCAGGTATGTAAAATATGTAAACAAAAGTTACTTTCAATTAATAAAAACAAATTGCGGTTGACTGACAGACGGACAACGCATAACCAAAACCTTTTGGCGCAAGAAGTTGAAATTTGGCATAATTATACTCGTTTGTTCCTTCGAAACCATTTGCATAATAATGGGCCCGGTAGATGGCAATAGGCTCGCCTCCTATTACATTGGGACCTAAACATAACTGGCGAAATATGGGTGTGTATACACCTCTGCCTACCCCTTCGGGGATAAAAGGCGTGAAGTTATGTTATGTAAAACCGTAGCGGTGTACTAAAAAGAGATGTCCCAGAATACCCACGGGATCACTAAGAAAGGGTTTAATAAAAATAAAGTTTACGGTGCATAGGGTTCCCACCAAGAACTTAGGGTCCCAAGCCAACCTCACCTGCAAGTGGTGCACCTGCCGTTCAACGGACGAGGCTCTGGCAAACAAAATATCCCGATAAGCGGCAATAGGCTCGCCACCTATTACGTGGGATCAAAACACTGGCGAAAAGTGGGCGTTTAATATGCCTTTGCCTACCCCTTCTGGGAAACAGGCGTGAGTCTATGTATGTATGTAAAGTTTACGAGCGTAGCTGCGGGCGAAAATGTGCGAAATTAAGAATATCGTTGAATCTTCTTGGAATCATGAAAAAGGTTGTAATTAAAGTATCTGCAGAGCATAATGATGATGTTAAGAAATACCGAAGATTATCTATAATTAATGGAGGATTTCAGGATTATAGCGACTGTACGGAAGGAGGTAATTTTTATAGAAATTTCGTAATGTAAACACTTGATGGATGTCCATTGTATCCGTTGGTTGTATGTTTGTAAAGTCCCCCGCGACACAGGATTTATTCCTAGTGTGAGGTTGTATAAGAAAATTGAATGGATTGCCTGATAGCTAGGCGCTTTAAATATAGTTATGATCAGCCTTTATCAACGGCTTTGCTTGCGTGTGTATCGGTTAACGGTAAAAAGATAGCTCATCTATTATTCTGATGTATAAGCTCTGATGTATAGTTATACTAGGGCAAAGTTGCATCAAAATCTGTTCTGTAGTTTCTGTGTGACACAATAACAAACATCCAGCCATCGTCACATACTTACATTAAATGTTAAGTTATGATAAGCAAAGAAAAAACATAATGTGAATATGCTTAATGCATAACTAATAAAATCATAAGAATGCATGTGATATCGTCAAAAATGTTGATTTCATTTTCTTTTATTTCCGAAATAGATTTTTCTCACAGTCGAAAAACGTAATTACATTTTTATATAATTAATTAATTTTATTAATCTCTTCAAGATGTTTTGACTTATCATATCAGCAAGACTGCGCAAGCTTCTAAAGGTCAAAGGTCCCTCGGTCGTTCAACTGTTTTGCTTCAGCACATGTACTGGCAAGACACGTTTCTCCATATTCTATTACGGTACATAACATAATATTATCTCAGAGATAATATTGATTCTCGATTTCGGCTCACAAATTAATTAATATAAGGTAGTTATTTAGATAATTTTATCGTGGTAAAGTATTTTTTACAAAAGTTTACTCTCATCCAAAATAGGTAGGCACCATACTTTTAAAATGTTTCTCCTTAACTTTAAATAACCTAGTATAGTTTGGAATAAATAACATTTAATTGCCAATTATATTTACTTTTATTTTAAGATATGTTAGTTATACCTAAATAGTAATTTGGATTGTATTATAATAAGTGTTCCGAAACAAAAAATAATAAATCTATATATACTATATAACATTTTTGCGTTACTGTCTGACTGAAACACAATATCCAACATCATGGCCCTAGCGTTGTCCTGGTTGCATCCAAGACTTACACGCCTTAGCGCTCGGGTTTCGCTTACTGGTCTAACCAGATATGACAGAATATCAACTTTACCACAGAGCGACTGCCGTCTGACCTCCGTATCCCAAAGGGATAGCGATATTCCGTGATTTAAACCAGTATCAGTTTATTTGAGGGTACTGACTACCTGTAACGACTGTCAAAGATGTTCATGACAGACGGGACCGACGGTTTAACGTGCTCTCCGAGGCATGGGGCAAGCAATACTTAACTATTTAATGACTGAAACACAATACGCTGTGTATTGTGTTTCACATACAAAAGTACTGGGCGTAAGGAACCGTAAGGGTGCAATAAAAAAGCATCTCCCAAAATTCCCATGGGATGGGATAGAAACGGTGAAATAAAAAAAGCGGTTGTAGCTTCTGGCATTCTCTAGAATTGACCTATATTGTTTGGACAGGACAAGGACAAGTATTTTTATATACCACTGTACATTACGGCAGTAGATTCCTTTGTGACGTAGACTTTATGCTAAGCGTCCATAGGTCGGCATCGTACGCATAGGAAGCATCGCATCAATCGCATTATTTTTTCATACTGCGTCCACTGTATCGACAGCGATCGGATTGCCGACGCAAGTACCAGTGATCGTAAATGTATTTGTGAGAAATGAAGAAAGCGAAGAAGAACAATTTGTCGTTATTGCTTGTTTGTTAGAATAAAAGGAAGAAAATGCAAAAACATCTAAAAAAAGAAAACATAATGTCTGGATTCCGTATAACGTCATCGGCACGAATTGCAATAGATGCCTCTCGGAGCATCGGTGTCGAAATTGCCGATGTGCGATCCTTACGATGCGTATCAGTGGACGCACTTGTGTGACTTTCTATACAAAGAATACTACGATCCGTAAAATGCGATGCGTCCGATGCGTACGATGCCGAGCTGTGGACGCTTAGGGCTTTTTGGAAATGTATTGAGTATGAAACTAGCGCTGTGAAAATGTAAAAAACAGCTCATAAAATGTACTTCTCATTTATAATGTTGTTTTCAAGAAACAAGCATTCAAACATACTCCCATTTAATATACGATCAATATTAGATTATAGACGTAGTAGACGTATATCAAAGAAAGAGAGAGACCCTCTCAAATCAATTAAGACCCATTCAAAACAAAAACCAATTTATTCCTATCGGAATGAAGTTTATTGCTCAGTAGCATAACGATTTTTCCTTAGAAACATTAATTCATTTTCCTGTATTTTTATTAATGCTGGTAACGCCAAACTGATTTTCGTAATAACCTAGTTTCTTTTCAATAAGGCAGTTTAAATTTCCCGCTCCCTTTTCCCAAAAAAAAAGTCAAATCTGACCCTGTCAGTTTGCTTCAGAGGCACTCTCTCCTGGACAAATTGGTCCAGTCGTTTTGGAATCGCTGGAGGATGGAATATCTGCACGGTCTTCAGGTTAGACAGAAGTGGAACACTCAATCTCTCCCTATCACACCGGGAACTGTCGTAGTTGTGATGAATGATAATTCACCACCTCTATCCTGGCCATAAGCGATTGTAGAGAACGTCCATCCTTCCAAGGACGGCATCGAGCGCGTTTGTACAGTTAGAACCGTTAAGGGAACTTACCTTCGCTCGGTCGTTCGTTTGTGTCCTATTCCTAGACAATAATTTAATCGCATTTCGCTAGTTATAGTTAGTTATAGTAATACCGCCTCGCTTTAGTTTGTAACGTTAGTTATTAAATTAAATATAGCGCTTCGCCGTGACTCCACGGAATTCTTTATCGAACCCGCGCGCATTGAGCGCTCCTAGAGTCATAGTTTATTTTTCATCTCTCACGTCTTAGCATCGCTTCTTTTAATAGTAAGCCATTAAGGGCGGGTGGAAATGGTAACGCCAAACTGATTTTCGTAATAAACCTAGCTTCTTTTCAATAGGGCAGTTTAAATTTCCCGCTCCCCTTTCCCAATGATACCAGCCATGCAGCGCTGAGTGCCTAAGCGTCAGAGGCGATATGGGCGAATTAATGAAATGTGACTGGCAACACTGAGAAGATCTGCCAGTTCGAACAAACCTTGCCGGCGACCAACACGTACTTGCGTAAGCGTCTTTGCTCTCGAGCCGCAAGAAACCCGCGATTGATCCCCCGCTAACGCACCGCGAACAGAGTGTCTGTCGTGTCGCTTAAATATATTCCCGCATCGCTACCACGTAGTGAGAAAAACTTCAATCAAGAGTGGTCGTTGCCAAATCCGCGAAGTGAGACCACGTGCAAGTTTTACGGAGGCCGAAGGATCTTGGAGCCCCACAGGTGAGCGCTGCATATCCTATTTCATTTCCCCGCAATTACCTTCATATACTGCCATAAAGTCACACTGTACTGTAAATTAGTCCATATTATCGAAGAACTTTACACGTGTTGTTTGGCGCGACCAAATGCGCTGAGTTTTAGGTTAATGGTGTAGAAAAAACTTCGCGACTTCAGAGGCCAATAAGGCCAAAGTCTCCACGGATTTAAAGACACCCGAGGTCAAACGCATTTATTACAAACAAGTTTCCGGATGGGAGGCCGGTAAAAAACAAACAATTCCCCACACTGCACGTATTACGTCTGTCACTCCCGGTTGCCCTATAGATGGGTGGCCGGTCACTTAGGTATACCTTAAAGAATCCGTAAAGATGTTGGTTCCAGCTGCCTTGTAGATCCATGACAGCCCTTGCGGGGCATCAATATCCTCTAATATCAAGGCTAGTCCATAGAATATTGCTACAAACTACAGCTGTTTCTATAATGGTCGATGGAAGCCGTCACAAAGTAGTTGCCGAGGATGAACTCAATGGGCTAATTAAGAAATATCCCAAAGCGTCGAGCAGCTCTTCAGCAGAGGCCAGGAGTGGAGTCGGCGACGCCGGTTCGACGGGAGCATCCGGGAATGGCAAGAATGGACAACGTAAATAGTTTTTTGTTTCACGTTTTTCTATCTCCATTATTTCTAGGTATCCCGCTTTCGTGCATAATCATAACTATATTTATTTGTATGTAGTACGCCATTAATATGTTCATTGTACTTTTATCACACCCTCTTTGTTAAAAGTTTTGTTTACTTTGTTTGACATAAGAATTGACAGTTCTATCAAATATTAAGACACAAAGTGACACGTAAAAGTTGCGTTCAGAAACGCACAAGTGTTGCGCGTTCTTTTAAAATGTGTTAATGCGTTTAATTTCTTGTCTTTTTTTTTTTCTTGTTTTTATTTCGTTTTGTTGCATAGTCTGTAATGTTATCGTGTATAGCTACATATTAGTTGTAATCTGTGATTGTGTATGTGTGTGTCTGCTGGCGGGTGGTGCAGTGATAAACCATTGCATCAGTTTCGTGTCCAGTTTTTATTACTAGATAATAATTTTATTAATATATTTTAAATACTTTATTTATACATATACATTTATTTATATATATTGCATATTTATAATTATTTATTTTCTTCAGTTATTTTATGTTATCGGATGATGAAGATGATTCTTTTCTCTCTGCATGCGATTCCGCAAATTCATCTAGTAATGATAGCTTCTGCTCTGTAACTGAGTCGGCTGGTGATTTTGTCAAGCGGACGTTCAACCAAACCACAAAGAATTTGTTAAACGTATGTCACATCAACGCGCAAAGTGTGCCCTGTCATTACAGTGATCTCTACAATACTTTCTGTGATGCAAACGTTCAGGCCATTCTGATTTCAGAGAGTTGGCTGAAACCTCATTTACTTTCTACCACCTACCCTCTCCCTGGCTTCATTCTTATCCGCAATGATCGGGTGGACAGAAGAGGGGGTGGGGTGGCTATTTATCTCCGTAGCGAACTACCCTACAAAATTCTTTTATCTTCCCCTTCTATTTATTCTGCTTCAGCGGAGTATCTCTTCCTTGAGGTTTCAGTCAATGGAGCCAAAGCCGTTCTTGGAGTTGTTTATTGTCCCCCCACTATAAATTACTTCTCCAGTATCGAATCGATTCTGGAATCTATAGGGGCAGAATATGCTCATCATATCATCATGGGAGATTTCAACACTGACCTCCTTTCCATCGATTCCTCTCGTCCCCAAAAACTCCTAAAATTGATAGAGTCTGCCAGTCTTCACACCCTTCCTCTTGGACCCACTCACCACAATATCGATGGTGTTGATACCTGGTTAGACATAATCATTACATCTGCTCCATCTCTGGTCCATTCCCACGGCCAATTCCCTGCTCCTGGTTTCTCCCATCATGATCTTATCTTCCTCTCCTATAACCTCAAACCACCTAAATCCCGTCCTAAGGTTCTGCACTTGCGTAGTTTTGGAAAAATGGATATTGAGAAACTTCAAGAAGAGGCTTCCGTGCTTAATTGGAACCCACTGATAGCAGCCTCTACAGTTGACGAAAAAGTTTCTATTCTTAACAACATTGTGCTTAATCTTTATGACAAACATGCACCCGTGAGGAAAATTAAATTAAGACGTCCTCCTGCTCCTTGGCTTACCAGAGGTGTTCAAATGGCCATGAGGCGTCGCGACAGAGCTTTCCGGAGGTTTAAAAAAGAGCGTTCTGATGAAAACTGGAGCCTGTACAAGACTGCAAGAAATCGGTGTAATCAGATGATTCGCAATGCTAAACGCCGCCATATTTTCGACAGTATAAACTCCTCTTCTCCAGCCAATATCTGGAAGTTCCTTGGAACTCTAGGTATTGGCAAACAGCAACTTACTGGTCCCCGTTTGACGGTTGGTTTGGAGGATTTAAATATTCATTTCTCAACTACCTCTCAATTGGATAACCAAACCAGGTGTCAAACGGTGGCCTTTGTTGCTGCCCTCCCTCGTCCCAACATAGACCCATTTAATTTTTCTCCAGTTACTTCGGGTGAGGTCAAGAAGATAATCCTCTCCATTCGATCCAATGCAGTGGGCTACGACTCTCTTAGCCGCCGCATGATCATTCCGATCCTTGATCATCTCATCCTTCCCATTACCCACATTGTCAATTTCTCGTTGGACAGTGGTTCCTTCCCGTCCCTCTGGCGTAAAGCTTTTGTAATCCCTCTTCCTAAGATCTCGAACCCTACACTACCAAATCATTTCCGTCCTATCTCTATCCTTCCTTTCCTATCCAAAGTGGTGGAAGCTTGCGTACATAAGCAGTTGTCTCGATTTGTTTACCTTAACAACTTACTCAGTCCGTTCCAATCTGGATTTAGACCTGGACATAGCACGACTTCCGCCCTTCTTAAAGTGACTGGCGATATTAGAGCCGGTATGGAGGATACTAAGGTCACTGTGCTGACCTTGGTCGACTTCTCGAACGCGTTTAATACCGTCAGTCACGATATCCTTCTATCTATCCTTTCCCATCTCTTGGTCTCACCTGTTGTACTGGACTGGTTCTCAAATTATCTTCAGGAACGTCAGCAGTCAGTTCGCGTTGACGAGACTACGTCGAGTTGGCGTGAAATCGGCTCTGGTGTTCCTCAAGGTGGCATTCTCTCTCCTTTACTCTTCTCAATTTTTATTAACTTCTTAACTCCTAATCTTCGGTGTGCCTATCATCTCTATGCTGATGACTTGCAGTTGTACTGCCAAGCGAGAGTGGAAAATATATCAATAGCCATTGCTGACTTGAACAGAGATCTTGAGACGATGATGGATTGGTGCAATCGATTTGGTCTAGACGTAAACCCAGCAAAATGCCAGGCCATTATTGTAGGCAGTCGCCGTTTAGTGCCTAAATTAGATTTAAATACTCTGCCGCCTGTAAAGTTTAACGGTCTAATCATCCCTTTCAACTCAGTCGTCAAAGACCTTGGATTGTATATAGATTCCACTCTCGATTGGCAGGCCCAGGTGTCTAATGTTAGTCAGAAAGTAACCGGAACACTTAGAGCACTATATCGTCTAAAAAATTTCCTTCCATCCAGGACAAAAACTATGCTTGTGCAGGCTGAATGCAGAATATCTCAATAAATATGACCGACTTCTCAATAACTGCATTCGATTCATTTTTAATCTTCGTAAGTATGACCATGTCTCTACTTATCGTTCAGAACTTAATTGGTTGCCTATTCGTCAACGCCGGTGCTTGCGTGCTCTCACTACTCTCTTCATGATTCTTAAGTCTCCCTCTCCTCCTTCTTATCTTTCTGAGTATTTCCAATACCTATCATCTACACATGAGAGAGACCTTCGTTCTTCGCAGAATCTTCTTCTTTCGTGCCCCAGTCATTCTTCTGGGTTTGTCAACTCTTCCTTTGCTGTACAGTCTATCCTACTCTGGAACGCGCTCCCTCTTGAAATCAGATTGTCCACTAACCGTTTTGCATTCAAATTGAAAGTACGGGATCTCCTATTTAAAAGATTAAAGGAATCTGCACATCACTCTCATCCTTTATTATAAGTATGTATGTATTTATGTATCTATAAGTATGTACCCTTATATTTATTTTTTGTATTATATATGTATATAGATATATATCTTTAATATAATTTGTATGATATTTATGTTTATGTATATTTATTTGTTATAATTTATGCATTTAAGTGTATATATGTACGTATATATTATATTTCCCATTTGTTTCTAAATTTACATTTTAGGTCGTTTTATGTTGATATTTGTTTAATTTACATTATAAAATTAAGAATATGACATCCTTTTAAAATCCGATATTACACCTACCACAACTATCTCTGCACCACCTGTAGGTTGACAGGTAGAGAATGCCTCATGGCATTATGTCCACCTATGTACACCTTGTTTGTGTATAAAGTCTTAAATAAAATAAATAATCTTGTAGTAAATATGTGATTAGTATTACAAATGGTAACTTCCCCATTTAATTCCGTGGGACACGTAAAAGGAGACTTAATATTTATTGTTGTATACAGGCTTCTGAAAGTTTTTATTTAACCCGGCGTGAATGAGGTGAGAAATTGCTATACCAGCTACGAGGTGGGTAGGCGATTCCCAAAATTTTGATGTTCCATTTTGAATACTATTATTGTGTAATTATCATTTATGCTTGAGATATATTAATTAAAGTATCCAATCAACAAGATTAGTAAATAAAATAGTAGCATTAAGGACCAAAAAGTTTCTATGACATAACTAAAATTTTAAGTAGTTAACTTTTGCATAAAAATCTAATAAAATTCAAATTTCGTCGATAAATCAACATAATAATAGTGCCTTGTAATTGTTATAAATAAAAAACGAGCGGTAAAGTCTTATGAGAGCATGCAACTGAGCACCAAAGTTACACCTACAAATTAGCACAATCGCTGCACATGAAAATAGCGTGTTCCATACATTTTTGTACAGCAATGTTTTGTATGTCTTATTTCTAAGTCAACTCAGTAGCCGCCAGCACAGATGCCGGTCCTTCCAAATTTTGCATAATATCCTCTTGTTCCGAATGCCTTCTCACTTATTTACGTAGGTATGTTATCAATTTCTTTTAGCTCTCGGAATTACAGAAGCTAAGGCAGCGATAGCCGAGTGGATATACCAACAGACTGCCATGCAGAGGGTATCGGGTTCGAAACCACGGCGCGCACCAATGACTTTTCGGAGTTATGTGCGTATTGAATTGTTAATTATCGCTTACGCCGTGCCTCGGAGAGCACGTTAAGCCGTTGGTCCCGGTTGTCATAAAGATCTTTGAAAATCGTTACAGGGCGTCAGTACCTTCTAAATAAACTGGACTCATAAGACAACAGATAAATTAATCTGCTCTGATCTGAATCTGATCAATCACTAAAAATACTTATGTCGCTGTGTGTCAGTCCCTCCTGACGTACTGCATAACAGTATGGGGTGGTGCAGCAAAAACAATCATCCTGCCACTTGAACGTGCTCAAAGAGCGGTACTAAAAGTCGCACACTTTTTACCTTTTTATTATCCCACTACAGACCTCTATAATGAATGGAAGATACTGACAGTGCGCCAACTATACATTCTTTGCACAGTATTAAAGAAGCACTCAGAAATAGATTGTTTCACACTCAATTCGACGGATAGACGTCGCAATTATAGAATATGTACACCCGTTTTATATAAAAATTGTCTGTCACATAAAATGTTCTGCTTTTTGGGTAGCCACCTTTACAATAAGTTAAATCAATTCTGTCACTAAATGCCCTTACTAAAATCAAATGTAAGATGAAACTAACTCAATGGTTGCACACACTCACATACGAAAATACCGAAGAACTTCTTAAAACAGGATTGTAATTTAATGATGTACTTATCATGAAATTCACACACACACACACACACACACACACACACACGCACGCACACACATACACACACACACACACACGCACGCACGCACGCACACACACACAAACACACACACACACACACACACAATTACACACGCACACAAACACACACACACAATCACACACACACAATATTAACCTTACACACTCATATAAAAACATTTTTTGTCTAGTTCACTATGTTACTCTTTATGTCATACAAGAATTTGTTATCAGTACTTTCCGCTTCACAACCTCTTTAATATTGATACACAATATTTACTTTGATACATTGTTTGGGGGCCTGGTATTCTGTCTGACAGGACTATCCTAGTTCAGATACCAGTCTCTCACAAAGGTGCAAACTGTATCTATTTTTTTTTGTATACATTTTAGTGTAAGTACAGATCCTTTGTGAAAGAGAGAATAAATACATTTTATTATTATTATTTATTTTATCTGCGTTTAAAAACTTCTGAAACGTATGACATACCCGACCTCAGTCACGCCGGGTTAAGCGTGCGTGCTTGAAAAGCATTTAATACTTATAATTTCAATAGAAAAACCATAACACACCTTACAACTCCAAACGCAGTCCACCCATTACCGTATTATTTTGGCTTTGAAATGAAATTTTAACAATTCCATTTGTGCGTCGCTTGTGTACTAAAATCGTCTAAAACTGAGCTTTAATTCCCAGAGGTAAAGGGTAAATGTTTTTAATGGAGTGACAACTGTGGCGTGCGCGGTTGAACGGTGGCGGCGGTGGAATAGTTGATTTTTCATGGTTTATTGCATCACTAGAGTAACCACTGTAGTTTGATATATAAAATGTGGCATTGATTTTTTCCACTGTGAGAAGGATTAGGCTATATATGTAAGGATGGGTGACGCATCATTTTGCTGGCCAACTGCGCGTTGGCGGTCTTCACATGTCTTTCGAGGGAAACTATATACAGAGAATATCAGACATAGAAGTCTATTTTCCAAATATAAGATCGCTAGCAAGGAGACACTACAATAATGGCGATAATAGTATATTTTAAGATTACATAACATAACATAACTTCACGCCTTTTATCCCCGAAGGGGTAGGCAGAGGTGTGTTACACACCCACACTTCGCCAGTTATGTTTCGGTCCCAATGTAGTAGGGGGCGAGCCTACTGCCATCTACCGGGCACAGCATTAAGCGAGCGATAATTTATTTATAATGCACACGTAACTTCGAAAAGTCAGAGGTGTGTGTCGGGGGTACCTGGGGATCGAACCAGAGACCATCGTCTCGGCAGTCTGTTATGTACACCACTAGGCTATCGCCGCTTTTATTTTAAGAGTAAGACAATTCAATTCGAGTTATTATCTGTCCTTACCCAAAAAACGACAAGTCAAAATAATCTTACTTTTTTATAAGATCAAAGTAATTAAATGCGGTGAGTTACATCCAGTCAAAGGTGATAAAGACTGTGTTGCACTCAGCTGTCGTAGGTGATAAATTAATCATATCTTCCCATGTGACGTTATCCCAAAATAAACATACGAAGGGGACTGGCACAATCATGGATAAAGAATTGTTTTGTGTGAGTATTTCTAAGGGATATTAAATAAATGGTTTGGTGCCGACAAAAAAGGGTTGTACTCTTTGTTTTCAACTAATTTCCTAAAGGATTTATAATGCGAATGTTGTTCTTATTCCAACATGATTCGTGACAAATTTCGGAATAATTAAGATTGAGCGGATTGTTTGCGGCGAATCGTCTGCTGTTCATTAGCAGCCGTTTCCATCAGTATTTTTTTCCTGACGTAATTAATTGCGACGTTGTGATTTTGACCAAAAAAACATAAAAGATATGAGACGATCTCTTGCTTATCATGTAGAATTATTAGGTACACAGTAAATTTTAATTTTCATATTTAGAAGTTTTCCGTGTGGTTGACGGCATAGAATACAAGTGTCACCACCCCCTATCTTCCCGTGGGTGTCGTAAAAGGCGACTAAGGGATAACACGATGCAAATACCATCTTTGCGTAGAGACGGAAAACTCGACATCCAACCCTATACGACTGCCTCGTTGGTCTCGCGGCATAAATGTGCGCGTGAGATCGGGTGGTCCCGGGTTCGATTCCTGGGTCGGGCAGTGTTATTGGGTTTTTCTGTCACGAAATTCTCAGTAGCAGCACGGAGTCTGGAAATGTGCCCGGTACGGCAATAGGCTCGCCCCTTATTACGTGGGACTAAAGTATATCTGGCGAAAAGTGGGTGTAGAAATACACCTCTGCCTACCCCTTTGGGGATAAAAGGCGTGACGATATGTATGTATGTATGTATATTTAGAAATTACAACGATTTGTGCAATAACCATTCATTCCAGGTATAGTATTTTAACCGCTATTCGCATGGACCGGACGCGGGAAGTTGGCGGACACCGCGGTGGTTTTAGTAGCCAGGTTCCAATGCCTCTATGGGAGAGTCACACACCTCATTCTGCCTACCCCAAGAGGCAAAGGATGACAATAAAACCCTTAGAGTAAAAATAATCCAAAGACATTTGAGAAACAAAAACAGGTTGTGTAAACACTATACATTAATTACTTCAGGTAGTATATAAAATATGCTATTTGTAACCGCTAAACACGCATATTAATTTTTAGTAAAGATTAGTATTCCTCAAAAAGTAATTAGCTATTACCAGAAAAAATAAAGATAATATACTCAAGAGTTTAGCTGCCCATCACTTAAAAACATACAAATCGACTAATTTAATTAACTGCGAATTAAAAATATATTAAACCATCCAAACTATTATATAAATTTTATTATATATATATAAATTCAACAAAACTATTTTGTGGTAAATAAAGCGGATAAAGACAACGCAAAAAATAAAACCTTCATAATAACTCACATCAGGCGAGCAACGGAGGGAATTAATTATTCGTTTGTCATCGACACTTTGTGAAAATGACTACGCCTAACGAGGATACGGTCTATAGGTTTCTCACTGAAAATGTCGCCCAGAAGCAATTAAAATAGTATGACTCACTAAAATTTGAGCTTCAACGACTACATCAGATGTGTTCAATAGCCTTTTATAGTTACTAGTAAGTTTATTTCAGTAAATTTGGACTAAGAATTTACGTGTCGTAATAATTTAAGACAGCAATAGCCTAATTGAAGGACTGGCAGAAGCTGACTGAGGGTCTTGTTATATTACTTCTTTTTATTCGATTACACCTAGAGGGTTTTTTTAAATATACGATGCAAATTGCAAATTGACGACCGGTTGGCGCAGCGGGAGTGTAAGCGACTGCCACGGGTTCGATTCCCGCTCAAGTCAGACATTTGTGTGCGTGAACATGGATGTTTGTCTTCGTCTGGGTGTTTCTTTGTGTAATATAGTATTTACAAAAAAAATTATGTATATAGGTATGTATGTTTATCCTTATAATATCTTTGGAAAGAGAGATATGGAACACTTTACCAACCTGTCTGGCGAGCGAAGTATTGTAGGCCAAATCATCCTATTGACTCTAAATCCTATTGTGAGGCAACTTACGAGCGACCTATGTCCATCAGAGAACTGCATAATGATTGAATTATGATGCTTTAAAACGAATATGAAACTTTACGTGACTGAGTGATGCTTTAAAACTACGAAGTAGTGTGGCTAAAATAAAGTTACTTCCACGAGTTCCACGATAAGATTTTACAATTTGCAATTTGTAAAATAGCACTATTTTATTTTGTTGTTTTGAGTCTGGTGTTATCATCATCATGTGCCCCTTATACTGTCACACTGCTGGGCACGGGCCTCTTCTCACTATGAGAAGGGTAAGGCCATAGTCCACCACGCTGGTCACATGCGGGTTGGCAGACTTCACGTGTCTTTCGAGAACATTATGGAGACCTCTCAGGCATGCAGGCGATAATCAACAATTTAATACGCACTTAACTTCGAAAAGTTATTTTTGCGTGCCGGGGATTCGAACTCACTATGAGAAGACCCTCTGCGTAGCAGAATGTCGGTCTCTCCACTCGGCTATTGCTGGTGTTATCACTACGGTTTTATGTTTGTGAAGTTTTTCGGGTTCAATTCCCGCTCAAGTCAAACTGTGCATGAACATGGATGTTTGTCTTGGTCTGGGTGTTTCTATGTATAATATGTATGTATTTACAAAAAAAAAATAGTATATATGTATGTATATCCATTATCTAGTACCCATAATACAAGCTCTGCTTAGTTTGGGACTAGATGGTGTTGTGTGAAAGTGGTGGTAGGTAATCTTTATTTCGTAACGAGTGAAAAAAATTATGATCTGATTAAAGGTTTTTACCCAGTCATGCCGTTGGCGTAGTCTAGTAATATGACATGTAAAGTCCACAAGGACATAGGATATATTCCTATTGCGATGGTAGCCTACAAAAAAGCTCCTGTAAGCGGCCGAAATGTCGGATAATAATAATTAATGTAGTTTCTAGATCATTCGGTTTAAATGCTAATTCAGACTGCCTCCGTGGTCCAGTGGATAGCGTATGCGACTGCTGATTGGAGGTCACGAGTTGAAATCCCGGGTCGGGCTAAAATCTTGGTTCATCAAAAGAAATTAATTAGAATTTTAGGAAATATAGAAGTCACTGATAGCTGCAAACCCATCTTCCTAAAGTATAAACTTCTGACCCTAACAGGCATTTACATATTAGAAATATGCAAATTCGTCCGAAAATATCCTGAATTCCATACTAAACGTAAAGATACTCAAAAACAGTATTCCTTACGCCACAAACCTGTGTTTGTGGCGTAAGGACTTGATGAATGCATTTTTAACCGGGTGTGGGTAGATTTAGTCTATACTAAATCTACCCACACCCGGTTAAAAATGCACTCATCAAGTCCCCTAGTCGTGTCAGTAAAAAATTATAATAGGTACCTAAGTTACCAGAGGTTTTTAAACAAAAAAATAAGTACAACATATTTATCAACAAACTGAAATTGTTCCTTAATAACAAAGCTTACTACACATAAAATGAATATTTTAATGACAAAACACCATGTAACATAAAATAACCCAAAATAATCCCTTTAGTCTATTTATACACACACAAAGTATAATAGTAACTATTATGCCAAAAATACTTGAATAAATTCGTAAATATAATAAATAAGCTTAATAAATCTTAAAACAGCATTTTTAAGACATGATAATGATAAAAATATTTAGCATATAAGTACCTTGAAAGACATAGACAAATTAATAATAAGTATACATCATAAATATCATTATTAAAATCCTCTTCCTCCACTCTCCTAATAAAAACTTTGCTGTGTTCAACAGGGTCCATAATTGATACTACCCTTATGTTTAACACCTCATTGTAATTATGGAATGCAATAAAGTATTGAGTATTGAGTGTAAAGCCGCGTATCGACTTCGCGCTCCAAAAGGACGAACATTGGCGCGCGTTCCAGCCGCGCGAAATTGTTACCATTTTGGAGCGCGCGCCAATGTGTTTGTTGGAACGCTCGAACATGGAGCGCCCCGTTCCATCTAGAGTCGGTTTTATACCGCGCATCAAAGGCAACTCAATTGTGGCGCGCGCGCCAGTTGAGACGGACGTGATATTATTTTGTGTGTTCGTTACGTTCCGAGCGATGGATAATCAAAGTTGCCGCTCAGAGAAGACGCTTGGAGGGAAATAAGTTGTGAAACACTCTTTCATCCACCAACGCACTTTAAGTTTATGTTTTTTCTTCTGTACAATACTGTGAATATAAACATAAACGCAGCTGCTGCTCGTGCACGACGAGCCTGCATGTTGAACGACCGAACACTGGAACAGCTGCAGCGCGCGCCATGGCGCGCGGAGTTGATATCATTTAAATATTCGGAGCGCGTTCCGTGAACGCGCTCTCGACGCGGGCGTTCATGGCGCGCGCGCCAGGAGCGCATAATGGGTACGCAGCTTTACTGGGTTTTTCCGAATTCTCAGTAGCATCATGGAGTCTGGTGATGTGCAAGGTAACGGCAATAAGCTCGCCCCCTATTATGCGGGACCTAAAAATTCATGCCGAAATGTGGGTGTAATACCTATTACGCCTCTGCCTACCCCTTTGGGATACAGGCGTGAGTCTATAAATAAATAAATAAAATTAAATAAAAAGTTTAAATGTACTGTAAATCCGTTAAAATACATACCTAGTTAATTTTACAAAAAGCGATTTCAATCATTTTAGAGCGACGATTTAAAAAATTCAAATAATTTAAAGTACTTCGTATTCAAATTGTGTTTGCTTAAAAGTATTTACTTGTCTCCCTAATCCCATATACCACGATTTCAAATCGTGTACAATAACTGCGGTAGCCCATGTACGTGTTACTATCGTACCTATTTTACTGTCACGCTATTAACCACGGACAAACGTGTGGACCACCAGGCCAAAGAGGATGTAACCACCAATCAATTCAGTTGACCTTTTATCTCTAAATTCGATTTAATGGTTCCTAAATTATTTATGCAGAAATTTATTATGTAAACTTCATGTTAGATTCATAGTAAATGAAATGATTTACTAGATTAATAACATTTTCTCTCGCATAGAAACAATATTTTAATAATTACACAAAATCATTAAATATAATTTTCATTAAATGTGTCACAGTATGACTTGACACGCCGTTTGTAATAGTACAGCAAAGAAACGGATGAGAGATAACATTTGAGACATTTACAACAGAGCGCTACCGTGCTTCCGAAGACATGTAAAGCTGTCAGGCCCCGGTTCTTTTCCAAGGAGGAGATTCGTTAGGCATGTCGGAGGGCGGTCTTCGTCATTACCCGAGATAGGCGCATACTCATAAGAAAAAAAATAAGTTACCATTCAAATAATCTTATTTTATAACGCGGGTTTATCATATAAATTAGGAAATACATATAAATGTTACAGCCAAAGTAAAAAATCCCTTTATAATACACGCTGATTTTTATTGGTTTTGGAGCGAAAACCTACAACATATTACTTATCGTTAATAGAACCTAACCAGCTAATAATATTTGAAATATAAGCTAAAAAAATCTTGAGAAATTCATGAATTTAATAGTACGAGAACACGAAGTATCACTTTGCCGCACACTGGAGAAGTACGAGCGATCGTGTCACACACACACTGGCATTAGTCATTGAACACGCGCCACCCTTCGCTGCAGGGCGCCAGCAGGGCGCGGGGGTGCGGTGGGGTACGGCCGTGCGGCGCGGGCGCAAGTTGTCCTTCAGTCTTAAGAAATTAGGTCAATGGGACAGTCGTATATCACGCTTCCGTCACTCTGTGGCCGTGTTACGTAATAAAACTACAATCGTGGATCCTTACTGATGTGTTCGCTAGTGGATTGATAGGCTGCAACCTGACCTGACTCCAAAGGGTTTTATTAGTGGATCGAGGTTATAAGATTTGTGTACAAAGAAGAAACGGAGTCGCGAGAACGCGAGAAACATGCGCTGTAGGTATTCCGAGTGCGGAATGTGTAAATTGATTGTGATGTAAGCAGAAGATTGTAAAGGTAAATGATTTGATTTACTTATGGATTGTTGAAAATACCTACGCTGATAACATGTTTTAAACACGCCAGAAATAAGTAAATACCTAAATTCGGCTTTTACTAGTTATTGAAAATGATTATGTATCTACGACTAATACGTAACTAATAATAAGTTCTTCGTTCTTTCTCGTACTAGTTTATTATGATTGCGTGAACCCACAGCATATTTCTGTTGACTTACGAAGGAATAGGTACAGCTATTTAGTTACATGTGTTTATTATTTTAATCATTATTATGTGCTTAAAATTGAAGTTGTCATCGTAATTAATTTGTGTTTTGTAAGTACGTAAATTAGGTATCACTATCCATCCGTACTTCTTAGTGCTGTGCTGAACTGCTGACTGATACGTGTTTTATGTGTAGGTAGTTGCCTACTGTTACACGCGCTGTATAAAAACAGCTGTTGACCTCGCCGCGTGAGTTCAACAGCTGTTTTAGGTACAGTGCGCCGACGCGCTCGATCGAGTCGTGTGGTACCTACTACGTAGTTTCTAGAGTTATTGACTTTTATAACTTTTTTATTTTACGTGGTAGGTAAATTTTGATTTTGAATATGAATAGCAGATATTTTTTCCAACATGAGGATTTTTTTCCTAAACTAATAAAAAATCAGCGTGTATATTCTAACTAGCCAATATATACACCACTATTTTTTTATTAGTACAAAAAATTTAACGGGGCACTAACTATGTTTAACTGATCATATTTATGTAGTTAAAAAATAAAAACACTAAGTCCCAAAACTGTCCACAAAAATACACAATAATTGGTAAATGCGTAATTACGGCCCGCCTACTATGAGTTGTAAAAGTAGTAAATGCTCCATTGATAAATTCCCCCCTGTCCCTCTGCGCCCGCGCCGCGCTCCGATCGATGCGACAAACAGTGCTAAATTGCTACCGGAACGGAGCGCATCAATTTAATTGTTTGCCTACATTTGCCCGACGCGATGGCTTATCAGTTCACATCACTTGAGTATGTAGCTATGCTTCGTGCGTACTTTTCGATTGGAGGAATCGCGAGTGCAGCTGTGTAGCCATGGACATCTTTTTGTGAGTGTACAAAAGTGAGCCGGTTAGTGTCAAATAGTTAAAACAGCGCATATTGGACGCTTTTGACGAAGTGAAAAGATAGAAGCGTACTTCTTGACAATGGTGGACGTCTCGAAGGACAATGGAAATACTTGTAAGTTTAGTAAATAATACCTACTTAAGTAAATAATAATTTGATGCGGGCGACTCAAAATAGGTCTGTGTGGAGAACCTCGAGGGAGGCTTATGTCCAGTAGTGGACATCTCTAGGCTGACATGATAATGATAAAATAATATTTGTAAACAGCAGATGATTCTAACTTCATAAATACGCCAAAATTACTCTTATCTTTTATTACAGAATACGTTATTTTATTTTGATATGTGTTTGCTTTCTAAGTACATACCTCCGTATTTAATTACTTGTAAAACGGTAAATTTTGCCGGTACTAAGCCCGGATGAAGTATGAAAGAGAGAGTAGAATTTATAAAATTAAAAAGTAACTACCCACACTTATTATTTTGCCTCATTTTATTGTCTAAGGCTACCTACATTAAAAGTGCGACGGAAAGAATGCGTAAGAGTAGGACGGAAAGTAAATATTATCAATGAAGTAGTGAATGGATTGTAAAATATGTCTATGATTTAGGTGAGATTTTCTACAAAAAACAAATGATTATAACTTTGCTATTTATAGATATTATGAAATTCTTACGTCACATATATGATAATAATGTCTTCGCTAATATGTCCTTAAAGTTTTTGTACTAATTAAAAAATAGTGGTGTATACACACATCAAAAAATTCTAAGCAACACATACAAATTTAAATTTTACAATATGTTTTCGCATTAAATCCTAAGTATTTTCTTATTTATATTATTTTTTAATGTTTTTTTTAATATTAAACAACAATTAGATTTTTTTATCATCTTAATTAAATAATAATTATGAGTAAGTACTGTATGTACGTAGTACAAAGTCAAAGGTGCCTAATCAACTAAAATTAAATGGTTGTACAAAAATTGCATAATTTAATACAAAGTGTAAAATCGATTATTCATATAATCGATGCGATTTTTAATGTTATCCTGCGGCAATCAATGAAATTTTAGTAAGTCCATCAGTTGTTGGGTTTTGTCACTCCATCCAAGTCCTTTAAAACACGTCTCTGGAACATGTTCCATGCATGCAGGCTCGATGGGGTAGAGGTCTGGCGATTTTGCAGGACAAGGCAATACCAGGATGTTTTCCCTTGTTAAGTACCTACTTCCGTGTGTGCAAAGCTGTATGCGAACGCGCATTGTCATGCATCAACATAAAATCGGAGCCAAGCGTTTGTGCAAATGGACGGATATAAGGCCTAAGAACATCCTCAACGTAATTTACAGCGTTCATGTTACCATTTACAAAAACGAGCTCCATACCATAACTGTTGAGGAGTTGTATAGATGCACTTCCTGAACACACCTCAGTCTTTCAGTATTTCCAGGATGACGGTACACTCTTACCCTTCTAGTATCAGGCTTGAACCCAAATCGAGACTCATCGCATAATAAAATTTTATCCCATTGTTCCCGGGTCCATGTAATGTGATCCCTACACCATTAATTTCGACGAACGCGATTCCCATGACGTACCGGTGGGCATCTAATTGGCCGTCGCGCTCGTAGGCCATACTCATGCAATCCATTTCGCACAGTTTGGCAGCTAACAACAACACCACTTGAATTTTGTAGCCTTAAACCTATCTCTCGGGCGGTTAGCATCGGCTGGCGTCTTGTATGTATCGATCTTGCCGTGTGGTTGTACACCTACCTCGACCTGGGTGCTGCTCAGCAGGATCTCCCGTGTTAGTGTAACGCTGATGAAGACGGCAAATAACGCTTCTGTTGATACCAAAATACGAGGTACCTAAGATTGACTTCCTCCCGCTTGCAACATCTCTACAGCTCTTTGCATTTCATCTGCGTTCAAATGACGTCGCTCTGTTACAAACGCCTCTTGAACCCTAAAATGCTAACACAGTTGCCTATCCATACTACTCATCACAAATCCCTACCAATGCCTAAATCTCCGTGTCAGCACTTTTGCCTTCCTTATTCATTCAGTCCCTTTCAACCTCAGTCTGCATCCATCATCTAACGCGAACAGTTCTACCAATTCCTTAGTGTGCCAGTCTCAAGTCCTAAATCTTTGTTCTATTTCTAGATCAGTTTATACAAGTTCTAATATTACGTGTGTACCGTGTTCCAATAAATAATTTCAGCCAGTTCAAATATCTTTTTTTAAAAAGATACTTTTCCGGTCCCGCGTAACATTTGGTGGCAGCGGTGGGATTCCTCAGAAATCCCCGGTCCGTCTCCGTATCTCGCTCCGGTAATACTCCGCCGTCTCGCATTCGTCTCTGCATCGCATTCGCCGTAGTTCGAGAATCGCGCTATCACTCGAACCGTCCATCCGCCGCATACTGCGTGGTGAACAACACCCGAGTTCCCGACTTCCAGTCCCCGAGTGGCCCGCAGACCGGCCGCCGTGCTCCAGGTTCCTAGGAAGGGACATACCAACTCTACACAAGGTGACCATGTTCATTCTCCTCATCATCGTCGCCAGCGTCCTGTAAGTGCAAACATTTTTATCCAGTGCAGTGCTATATTATTCCATTTCAAAATCGAAAGTGCCCAAATTCATAAAGTGAACAAAGTCCACACAGTGCGTTACAATTCCACATTCTCAGTACTACATCGTTATCAGTTCCGGCCGTCCGACCGTCGCCGCATCGAGCTACAACAAACCCCATTGTTACTTACATTGTAACACTATACCAAATCTTAGTCAAGCTTTGTACTATCTAAGTAACCCTTTGTTCTAATTCTTACTATAAGTTCTATCTTTCCATTGCCTTTGGGTATTTCTGCGTTTCTTCGTACTATTTTTAGCTGTGAACAATGACGACAAAGAAGGAAGAAACCGTTCTCCTTGACCGTATCGATATTAATACACTATTCAAATTAATTAAACCCTACGATGGGTCTCGCGATAAACTAAATTCTTTTATAAATAACTGCGGAAACGCATATCGATTAGCTTCAACAACTCAAAAACCAATCCTTTTAAATTTCATTCTTTGCCGGCTTGAAGGCAAGGCTGAATCCGCTGCTTCTATAAAAGACTTCGACAGTTGGGAGTCACTTAGCTCTTTCTTACAATCGCAATTCGGCGAGCGTAAACATTACGCTCACTTACTCAGTGAATTACAAGAAACTCACCAATCGCCGGGTGAGTCGGTCAGCCAATACTCAATCAAAATTGAAACGTGTCTCGCTCAAATTCTTACAGAAATCACTCTTCCAAATAAGAAAAAAGCAGAGCTGTCAGGGAAGACTTCCGCTATGGAAGATCTAGCCTTACACTCTTTCCTAATGGGTCTTATACCCAAAATCGGCAATCTAATTCGCATGAAAAGTCCTTCTACGCTCAACGAAGCTATTAACTATGCTATATCCGAGGAAAAAATACAAATGCTACTATCAAAACGTAACCCTTATCATAATCGATACTCACAAAAATCTTCTAATTCCCAAGATCGTCCTAAACCAATGGTCCACAACGTTGGTCAGTCGTCCCACTCTACACCACCTACGTGTCGGTATTGCAAGAACGTAGGGCATACCATAGATATCTGTCAGAAACGCGAATATAACAACAATAGGGCTGGGAATAACAACACCTACCCCCAACGCTCTAACTCTAACACGACTCGTCCTCCCCAACGTCCAAACTTCCAAAATCGGGTCCACTACACCCAAGACGACTCTACCTACGAGGAAGACCTTCCTTTAAGCGAATAGAGGGCTCACAACGGTGTCTCGTGAGACCCCAAAACCATTCAAAATCGTCTTAATCCTTTCATAATGACACTCTTTCTAAATCCACTGTATCAAGAGCTACACCACAGGGTAACCAGCCCCAAAAGGGAAGCTCAGTCACTGTATCTACTAAATCCTCTGTATCCAGAGCTACACCGCAGGGTAACCAGCCCCAAAAGGAAGCTCAGTCACCGTATCTACTAAATCCTCTGTATCCAGAGCTACACCGCAGGGTAACCAGCCCCATAAGGAAAGCTCTATCTCTGTATCCTCTGTATCCGCTGTTCCTACTTAATCCTACGCATCCGCCGTATCAGGAGTTCGACCGCGAAACTCTACCACTGCATCCTCTGTATCCACTGCATCCCGAGATAGTCATACAAGATCCTCTAAACCTTCTATATCCACTGTATCCTCTGCATCTCATAAAATACTTACCAAATCCTCTGCATCCGCTGTGCCCCGTACATCACTTCACGTCACGTTCACATCACGAGTACATCACTGCATCCCGATATAATCCTACCAAATCTCCTAGACCTCCTACATCCACTATATCCTTTGCTCCCTCTGTATACTATAAAATACCTACCAGATCCTCTGCATCCACTGTGCCTCGTACATCCGCTGTATCCTCTATCCCCGCTGCATCCTCTACGTCTCGTTATATACATACCAGATCCACTGTTCCCACTGCATCCGCTGTATCCTCAAAACCTTACCATTCACTTACCAAGTCCACTGAATGTTGCTTTATACCTGCTAAACCTCCAATTACCAATAGACCTACCAAATCCGTTGCGACTACCAATTCCTCTAAATTCACTGCATCTACTACATCCTCTGTACCTCCTAATTCAGCCAATTCCATTCCAACCCCTACTATATACGAAATCAGCTCTAATAAACGATACCTACCTCACGTCAATATCCGAACCCAAGTCAATAACCGCGACCTCTCGTTCTTAGTTGACACCGGTTCCTGTGTCAGTCTAGTAAAACGATCTTCAATGAACGTGATGCCAGCTCTGAAAAATGAAACCATTCAATTAAAAGGTATTAATACCAGTGACGAAACCGTGTCTACTATAGGCCACTTCCAATTTAAATTATTCACAGATGCTCATTCCGATCTTACTTATAAATTCCACGTAATTGAAGAAATAGACTTGAATTGTGATGGCATCATCGGCACCGATCTTCTCAATGACTTAGATGGCATTATTGATTACAATTCCGGTACATTACAAATCAGACATTTCGTGGTTAGATTAAAATATTACGAGCTAACCTACAAAATTCCGCCTCGCACCGAAACAATAATTGAATGTGCAGTTACTAACCCCGAATATCGTGTAGGACTCATTCTAGATCAACATATCTCCGACTCTCTCCTAATTGCTAATTCCCTTGTCACTGTAAAAGACAACAACAGAGTAAACGTATCTGTATTAAATACATCTGAAGACACAGTCGAAATCAATTCCGATATTAAAATAAATCTCCAACCCTCCAATGCTAATTCCTCCTTCATCTATAACTTCGAATCCTATAATACTAAATCTTCTACATGTCGCAGAAACCAAGTCCTAAACATGCTTAGGACAGAAGATTTAAACGACGAAGAAAAATCTCGACTCCTCGACATATGTTCCCAATATTCAGACATATTCCAATTACCTAACGACAAACTTACTACCACCGACTTACTAGAGCATGAGATAAATACTTATCCCTCTGAGCCTATCAACGTCAAATCCTACAGTATCCCAGAAATCCACAAAAAGGAAGTTAAAACCCAAATCTCCAAAATGCTATCTCAAGACATTATCCAACCTTCTGCTTCTCCATGGTCATTCCCTATATGGGTAGTCCCAAAGAAAATTGACTCTTCCGGCCAAAAGAAATGGCGCATCGTTATAGACTACAGAAAGCTTAACGATATTACCATCAGGGAAAGTTACCCAATTCCACAAATTCACGAAATCCTAGACCAATTAGGTCAAAGCAAATACTTTTCCACTCTCGATCTCTGTTCTGGTTTTCACCAAATTTCCATATCAAAAAAAGACGCTCCTAAAACCGCATTCACCGTTCCGCAAGGACATTTCGAGTTCAAACGCATGCCGTTCGGACTTAAAAATGCTCCCGCGACTTTCCAACGTCTCATGAACACAGCCCTAGCTGGCCTTCAAGGCATTCACTGCTACATTTACCTCGACGATATTGTTATCTATTCACACGACCTCCCTAATCACTGCGAAAAGCTCTCTAAAATCTTCGAAAGATTACGTAAACATAACCTTAAACTCCAGCCCGACGATCTTGGTCACATTATTAGTGACAAAGGCATAAGCCCAAATCCAGACAAAATCAAGGCTGCAACACAGTTTCCTATTCCTAAATGTCCAAAAGATACCAAATCCTTCCTAGGTCTAGTCTCTTACTATCGTCGTTTTATCCCTGAATTCTCCAAAATCGCCAAACCCCTAACCGCTTTACTATAAAAGGACATCACTTTCTCATGGTCAAACGAGCAACAACAAGCGTTTGACGAACTAAAAGAAAAACTCGTTTCTGCTCCTATCCTTATTTACCCTGATTTCACTGAACCTTTTGTCCTAACCTGCGACGCGTCCTTACTATGATATTTCCGCTATCCTATCTCAAGGGGATATAGGTAAAGACCGCCCTATAGCTTATGCTTCGAGAACACTAAATAAAGTCGAAACCAACTATTCCACAACCGAAAAAGAATGCTTAGCCATTGTATTCGGAACAAAAACTTTCCGTCCCTATCTATATGGTCATAAATTCACTATTGTCACTGATCATAGGCCATTAAAATGGCTTTTCAATTGTAAAGACCCAGGTTCCCGTTTAGTCAGATGGCGTCTTAAACTAAAAAAATTTGATTACAAAATCGAATACAAGAAAGGCGTAATCAACAGCAATGCTGATGCTCTATCCAGATTCCCAGTGAATCCTGTACGACCAACTCAAGACTCAATAGAAAATCCATACGATAATCCTATTCCTTCTACCTCCCGTCAAGATATTTAATATCCATCACCTGCGTTTAGCCATATAACTCTTGACGACCTCGATATCCAGATACCCTCTGTTCCTCTAGGCTCTAACGAAGTCCCTTCAATAGACCTGTTAGAAAACGACGACGCTTTATCAGATATCCTAAATCCTGAAAGTAATAATCACTCACCTGATAATTCCAATCCTCTGCTTCCTCCCACCGAATCCGCTGATCCCGCTGAATCCACTGAATCCGTTCTAAACCCTCACTCACCTTCTGATTCCACTGCTTCTCCTGCTAATCCCTTTACTCCTTCTGATGAAAACTACAGCAAATTCCTGAAAATCATGTCAGAAAAACAATTTAATAGTAATACTAAAATCCTCGAATTTAACGAAAGTATTCTTAAAACTCCTAGCAAACACATCGTTATTCCTACCTCAATCGACCTTGATACTTCTAACCCGTATATCGAAGAAATCCTAAGCAACATCCCAGATCCTAGTGAATTCCTTATAAAGGGAAAGAACCCTATATACGTTTATATCCTTTGAGCACAAAGGATCCACTTTATACTTCCTATTATCCAAAGTATACCATTTCGACAACTGCTCTTATGAATCTATTTACAAAAGCCTAATCTATCTTAAAAATCAATTCCTTGCTATATCCTTATCTCTAACCAACGAAAGCTTAGAAATAGCTATCACTGATTTCCGCGACCCTTTCGATACACATATTTGGTCAAGAATATACAATATGTTCTGCTATATCTTTAATAACACTAATATAAGCATCAACGTCTATCACAATACTCTCATATTTCCAACCCTCTCAGAAATACCTAAAATCCTTCGTGAAAATCATGATATCTCTATTGCCGGTCATCTTGGCACAGCCCGAATGCTAAATCGAATTAAAGAAAAATACTATTGGAAAAACATGCGTTCAGATATCGAGACCTATATAAAAAGTACACACTGTGTCAAAGCAATAAAACCCTCAGACAAACTAATAGAGCTCCTATGCAAATAACTACTACTTCTACCAAACCCTTTGAACGCCTTAGCATGGATCTCGTAGGCCCTCTGCCAGAAGCAGGGTAAAAACAAATAAAATTCATACTCACTATGCAGGATGACCTCACAAAATTCTCATTTGCCTATCCTATCGCTAATGCTACCTCAGAAGATACATGCGAGTGCCTAGTACACTTTATTTCTCTATTCGGCATCCCTAAAACTATCATAACCGACCAAGGTACCAACTTTACCGCAGAGATGTTCAAGAGAACTTGTGAATTTCTCAAAATCAAACAAATATGGTCATCCCCGCATCATCCTCAAACTCAGGGTGCCTTAGAGCGTAGTCATTCTACCCTTAAGGAGTACCTCAAATCCTACGTCAGTGAGAACCATACCGATTGGCACAAATTCGTCTTCACGGCAATGTTAGCCTATAATACCTCTGTTCATGCGTCAACCAATTTTACCCCTTACGAACTCCTATTGTCCATTGCGCGGGCGACGCGCACGCGAGGACGGCACTCGCGCATCTATAATGATCCGCGCAGGGCCAAAACGCAGTGTACAGCGTCTAAGACGGTACTGTTAGCGACAGCGCAAGTTATCGTTTATGATGTTAATGGTGTGACGTCGTGCCTCCGCGCTCGCGAGCCCCACTGCGATGACGCACTGCGGTGGGGAGCCTCACCCGCTTGCCGACCGTATATATGCCGGCGACACACGTGGTTGGGGCTTGCTTCTGCTGGGAGACACGAAAAGCTGAGTATCCATCCGTGGACCTGTGGAGTGTTAACTTACGACCTACGCCCTGGATAACTATCTAGCCGGTTAACCCCTAGTGTCGGTTCTTTTGTTAATCAAAATTGTGAATCTGGAATATAACGCGAGTTTAATCTGTCCTGGTGATATTTTTATTTATTTCCCGTAAGACAACCTAAGCATCTCTTTTTATTGCGCGGCGAGTGATCGATCCCGGCTATCCCGTGAAAATCGATCACTCGTGCGACATTGGCGCCCAATAGAATTTTTAAATATATTTTTAAAACGTAAGTTAGCACTTTACAGGTGAGTGAAATAATTTCTTTTTCTCTTGTATATTTTTCTCCTGTGTGTGCATATATTCTGGTGTGGTGAATTGCGTACAGGTACAGTTTCTATCTATTTTGGTTGGCCATAAGCAATTTAACTGTGTAAATAACATAACGGTGATTTAATTAACGTCGGTCTAAAATCACGTTTCACTGCGGGCAGCGTGCCCAGCCGCCAACCGGTTCTAACCGCTTTGCCGTTGAACTACGTGCCTCGTGTTCGCGAAAAAAATATTGTGATTCAACCTTTGAGTGACCTTTAAGTAATTTTTCTTAATCCTTTACCAATCATCACACCATTGTATAATTTAGTGTATTTCAGCTTTTTTAGCACGGTATTCGATTTTCTGGCGATATTTAATTTTTTTTCTAGTACCGGCGTAAATACTTAGATTTTCTATTATTGTTTTGTAATAATGGCTTACATTATAAATTTCTCATTATTAACTAAAGCGGAATTAGAATATGAGACCACAATACGCGGCGTTTCAAAGCCTGACGATCCCCGCAAACAAATCGCTAAACTTTCAGTTAAAATTCCCTCGGAGGATATATTATCTTCACCCTTCCCACCAGAGGAGGATGTGGCTGAAGTGGAAAAGTCATTATTAAGATCAAATAGACACTTATCTATGTTGGAAGCAAACTATACCTCCGAGCTTCAACAGAAGGTCGAAACCGTGCTTCACCATTGTTTTCATCGACTGAATAGGGTGGATACCGGCAGTCTTGATATTAAAAAAATTGAGTCTGTGTGGAATAAATTTAATGACTTATATGCGAAATTACAATTAATCACGCGTCGTAGTTCGCGGTCGGATTGCTCAGTGGCAGAGGGAAACACTTCCTATAATTACGACCGTAAGCTTTTCTCGGAATTAGGTAAATTCAAATTTAACGGTAAATCATGTGTAAGATCTTTTATTGAAAAAATTGATGAATTTATGTCCTGTAGATCTATTCCACATGACAAGATGTTGTCTTTCGCTTTTGAAATATTTTCGGGTGACGCATTAGTTTGGTATCGTTCTGTTAAAAATAACGTAAAGACTTGGTTAGAACTTTGCGAACTTTTAAAACGAGATTTTAGTCCGCATAACTACGATTACCGTCTTATGACGGAGATTCGTCAGCGCTCACAAGGCGAGAACGAATCAATAACTATTTACGTGGCAAAAATGCACGGTCTGTTTTCGCGACTTAGTTCTCCTATCGCTGATTCGGAGAAGCTAGAAATTTTACTAAATAATATTAGACCTTGTTACACTAATTGTCTGCTCACTGCAAAGGTTGTTGACGTTGATAGTCTGGTCGAAGTTTGTCGTCTTTTCGAAAATTACCAAAGTCGCAGTAAGCAATTTTCCGAACCCCCTAAAGTTTCAAAGAATACTGTAGCACCCGATCTAGCGTATAATTATCCGTTTTCTAATTTTTCTTCAAACAAAAATGTTTACAATCATAATAACTTCAATAAATATAACTCTGTCGCCGATACATCGAGATACAAGTCTGTGCCACAAGTCAACGCCGTATCGAGTACTTCTAATATAAATAAAACTTTTTGCGTGCGTTGTAGATGCAATTCGCACTCATTACGTAATTGCCGTCAGCCACACTACCTAATCTGTTTTAAGTGCGGCACAAAGGGTTTCAAGGTGTCAGACTGCCCCAATTGTAAATCTAAGTCGACCCCTACAGTTTCAAAAAACTAGTTAATAAGGATTGTGGAAAATCAAATTATACAACTAATTGTAATAAAACAGAGTGGAATAATTGGTTAAACTTTTTAAAAAAATTCTTTAATAGCTATCATATTTCCTCAATCCGTAATTCTAAAGTAGAATATTTACCTTACGTTACTCTAAAATTAAACGGAATACCTACCACAGGTCTTTTAGATTCTGGATCTTGCGTTACAATTTTAGGTAATAATTTGCATAACTTATTTTTGAAAGACAATGTTTTGGATAAATCGAAACCTTTAAGGTTAATAACAGCAGGCGGTGAACGATTTGAGTCCTTGGGATCGGTGTTTCTACCCTTCGAGTTTCAGGATAAATTGATTAACTTAGAAGTTCATGTTGTACCTGGGATTCAAAATTCCCTTATCCTTGGCATGGATTTTTGGCGAAGCTTTGGCCTATTTCCTAACAAATTGGAGTCTGTTTTGATTGTGAACAAGTCTGACGCTCAAGTAATGGAGTTGCAGGCAGTTCCCCCTACACATCTTGTTTCTTATGATCATCTTACAGTCGACCAGAGAGCTACCGCTGACAACATTATTTCTAAATTTACCGATATTTCATACGAGAAGCGGGGTCTCGGTTGCACAAATATTATTTCTCATTCAATTGATACAGGTGATTGTCCCCCTATTCGGCAAAGATTTTATCGCATGTCTCCCGATAAACAAAGAATATTAATAAAGCATCTTGACGACATGCTCTCAGAGGATGTTGTTGAACGATCAGAAAGCCCGTGGTCAAATCCGGTCATTTTGACACCAAAGAAGAATGGTGAACTGCGTTTCTGTTTGGACAGTCGAAAATTAAATTCCGTTACAAAAAAAGATGCTTATAGCTTGCCTTATATTTCGGAAATTTTAGATAATCTGAGAGATGCTAAATACTTGTCTAGTTTAGACCTGTCTAAATCTTTTTGGCAAACATTAATTAAAGAAGAGGACCGTTGCAAAACAGCCTTTTATATTCCCACGCGTGGCACATTTCAATTCAAAAGAATGCCTTTCGGTCTTACGAATGCACCAGCTACTCAACAACGATTAGTTGATATTTTATTTTATGGCCCAGAATTTGAAAATAAGGTTTTCTGTTTTATCGATGACATAATCTGTATCACGTCCAGCTTCAGCGAGCATATTACTCTTTTATTACGCATTCTTGATAAACTAAAAAGCGCTAATTTAACAATTAATCTCGAAAAATGTCAATTTTTTAGAGATAAACTAAAATATTTAGGCTATGTTGTCGACTCTAGTGGATTGCATCCCGATCCGGATAAAGTTAATTCAATGAAAAATTATCCCACTCCTTCTAATAGAAAAGAAGTACGTCGATTTTTAGGCGCAGCCTCGTGGTACAGGCGTTTTATACCGAATTTTAGCTCTATTGCTGCACCCTTAAATAAGTTAACATCTCAAAGTAAAAACGCACCTCCATTCTGCTGGACGACAGAGGCTAATGAGGCGTTTAATAACCTAAAGAATTGTTTGATTTCCTCCTCGGTGTTGGCTTGTCCTGACTACTCGCAACCGTTTGAAATACACTCAGATGCTAGCGATTTTGGTCTTGGCGCGATCCTCTGTCAAAGGTTAAATGGTGAGGAAAGAGTCATAGCGTACTATAGCAAATCACTCAGTAAGCAAGAAAAAAATTACAGTGCCACTGAGCGAGAGGCCCTGGCTGTTCTATCTGCTATAGAACACTGGCGTTGTTATGTTGAAAATGGTAAAAAGTTTATTGTTTACACTGATCACGCTGCTTTGAAATGGTTCTTGACCTTGAATAACCCTACTGGCCGGTTAGCCAGATGGGGAGTTCGCTTATCTTCCTATAATTTCGAAATACGTCATCGTCGGGGTTCCGATAACGTTTTACCTGATTTTCTGTCTCGCTCTTTACCCGTTTCTGCTATTGCTAATGATATAAATATAGATATTAATCCTAATCAGAATTTACCAGTTTCTACTAATGATCCTTGGTATTTAAATATCTATAAAGGCTGTTTAAGTTCTCCGACTTCCTTTGTTAACTATCAAGTAATAAACAATAAATTGTATTGTTTTAAAAAAACATTAAACCCTCTCACTAGAGAATTTCAATGGAAAGAGGTTATTCCGTCTGACCAAAGAACTGACATTCTAAGGGAGAATCATTCTTCGCCCACTGCTGGACATCTGGGTATCTTTAAGACATACAAACGTCTTGCACTTAATTACTTTTGGCCTGGTATGTACTCCGATGTTGTCAAGTTCGTCAGTTCATGTGAACCTTGTATCACCCATAAACACCAAAACCACCCAAATTTAGGTCTAATGGGAAAACCCAAATCATGTCAAAAGCCCTTTCAGACGATTAGTATTGATTTGATTGGTCCATTGCCCCCCAGCAGAAAACAAAACACTTTTATATTTGTGGTCAGTTGTTGTTTCTCTAAATATTGTTTGCTTTTCCCCATTAAACGGGCAACTGCAGAAGTGATAACAAAAATTCTCGAGGAAAATGTATTTTTGGTGCATGGAATTCCATCTACTATTGTTTTGGATAACGGTAAACAATTTATTAGCGCAACCTTTAAAAGTATGTTGTCAAAATATAAAATTCCAAATTTGCATTTTACACCGTTGTATACTCCCCACGTTAACTCAGTTGAACGCTACAACAAAACCATTATTACAGCTATTTCAACTTTCATAGAATCTGATCATCGAATCTGGGACACTTTAATCACTAAGGTTCAGTTCGCCCTTAACTGCGCAGTTAGTGTGGTTACTGGTTATTCTCCTAATTTCCTTGTTTTTGGTAGGGAGGTCATAACATGTGGTTCTCAGTATATTGACAAGGAATTTAATTCCAATATGGTGCTCGAACCACGGGACGGCTATGCCGAAACTTTAGGCTGCTTATCCTCTATTTTCGAGAAGGTACATTCAGCTCTGTTGTCGGCCCACCAACGAAATTGTTCATCTTATAATCTTCGCCGTAAACCGGCAGAATTCAATGTCGGTGATATAGTTTGGCGCAGAACGTTTCTACTTAGTGACAAGGATAAATACTTTAGCAAGAAATTGGCGCCTAAATTTATTAAATGTAAGATTGCCTCAAAAAAGTCACCTCTAGTATACAAACTTAACGACATGGCCGGTAAACCTTTAGGAGAATGGCACATCAAAGATCTAAAGTTGATTAATTACAAAGAATAATAAAAGCATAAACACAACAATGTAAGACGCATATCTACACTAAGTTATAATTACCTACATAATCAATTGTGAAGGCCAACAATGGTTCTTATGTTTTCGAGTCGAAGCCCACAAGATAATGTATTGTGTTGTGTTAATGATTTATGTAAACAGGCCAACATAAAATGAATAAATGTTTCAGTTATAAATGGTAACAAAGTTTATTACATGTAATATTGTTACAAAGAATCTGTTGTTTATCTAACTATCAGTTATGGCTCAATGGTTAAAAAGTCGTTGTAGGATCGGTCTAGTGTTCGATTCTCGCATGTGTATTTTCTATAAATGTATATTGATTGGCGTGTTGTTTTTCGCTGTGCCTTGTTCTGAAGTTCTGTTGTTATTCTTAATTCTGTATAAATTCCATAATCAATTGTTATTATAGGTACCTTATAAACATTCAGAGTAATTAACCGTGCGTCGCGAGCTCGGAATAGTCGAATCGTACCTACCTAGTTGTCGTTATGACGCACGCGCGTTCACTCAGCGACGCGCCGATAAATAAATGCCTAACTAATGATTCACCATTGTTTACATTCAAAAGGTGTTTACTGGTCGTGTTGTAGTATTAATTAGAGCAAAATATTTATTAAATTCTTTCCTTTGACATTGAGCGGTCCGGTCGTGTCTGAGGCTTATATTACTTTTGTTCATCGTTACGAAAAATTTGTTGTTACACCTAACTATATTCAAAAAGTTTACTTATCTAGTGGCAAAGGCCGAACCCAAGATTTTTAAGTCGTAGGGCTAGATCAAGTTCTTATATCTACAAACCATTATTACCTAATAATTACCCTAAGCGCTTCTCCATAGATTGTTATCTTTGCTATTGGGCCATTACACTGGCCTTGGCATTTACTTGTAGGTATGTGTGATGAATTAGGAATGATAAATGTTTATGTTCAAGTTCAGACTGCCGTTGTACGCGTGAAGAATGCAAGCGTGGGTCATTATTATTTAGGTATACTAATTAGCGTATAGGGTTGTCACTTGTTCAAGGTACCCATGCCCCTGTTTTCTCTAATTCCAGGGAGTATCTTCAGGGCTGCTACGCCCGTTGGGCTAGGGAATTTTCCTTAGGGAAAATCCCGGCCTAACGGGGGGGGTGTGTGACGTCGTGCCTCCGCGCTCGCGAGCCCCACTGCGATGACGCACTGCGGTGGGGAGCCTCACCCGCTTGCCGACCGTATATATGCCGGCGACACACGTGGTTGGGGCTTGCTTCTGCTGGGAGACACGAAAAGCTGAGTATCCATCCGTGGACCTGTGGAGTGTTAACTTACGACCTACGCCCTGGATAACTATCTAGCCGGTTAACCCCTAGTGTCGGTTCTTTTGTTAATCAAAATTGTGAATCTGGAATATAACGCGAGTTTAATCTGTCCTGGTGATATTTTTATTTATTTCCCGTAAGACAACCTAAGCATCTCTTTTTATTGCGCGGCGAGTGATCGATCCCGGCTATCCCGTGAAAATCGATCACTCGTGCGACAATGGGTCGCCGCACATGGTACGTTGTCTACTTGATAGCGCGTCTCAGACCAATCTTATAACATTGGAATGCTTCAAACGCCTCGGATTGTGGAATAACTTTAGAAATACTAGTTCAGTGGTCAAAGGGATAGGCGGATCAGAAAAACATTGCAAGGGTCCCGTAGATATTAAAATACATTCACGTTTTGATAGGGATATTAATTTTAACATTTCTTCGCTTATCGTGGGGCGTATCACGGACGCATTGCCGAACGCTAATGTAGACGTAGCATCACTCACTCATCTCGAGTCATTGCCGCTGGCAGACGCGGAGTTTGCGAATCCGGCAGGAATTGATCTTTTGATCGGAGCCTCAATATTTCCGCACTTGCTACTAACTAAAATAGTACGTAGTGAGCGATATGATTCACCGCCCGCTATTGAGACGGTATTTGGGTATGTGATTATGGGTACCGTACCTACGTTACATACTTCTCATTGTATTACGTCTTGTTGTTGTTCTGTTCTTCAAGAGATCAAGGTGGGTGCTAAAACTGTGTGTAAGATAAAACACTAATTAGCTATGCTATGCTATGCTATGCTACGCTATGCTACGCTATGCTACGCTATGCTACGCTATGCTACGCTATGCTACGCTATGCTACGCTATGCTACGCTATGCTACGCTATGCTACGCTATGCTACGCTATGCTACGCTATGCTACGCTATGCTACGCTATGCTACGCTATGCTACGCTATGCTACGCTATGCTACGCTATGCTACGCTATCCTACGCTATGCTACGCTATGCTACGCTATGCTACGCTATGCTACGCTATGCTACGCTATGCTATGCTATGCCATGCCATGCTATGCTATGCTATGCATGCTATGCTATGCCATGCTATGCTACGCTATGCTACGCTATGCTACGCTATGCTACGCTATGCTACGCTATGCTACGCTATGCTACGCTATGCTACGCTATGCTACGCTATGCTACGCTATGCTACGCTATGCTACGCTATGCTACGCTATGCTACGCTATGCTACGCTATGCTACGCTATGCTATGCCATGCTATGCTATGCTATGCTATGCTATGCTATGCTATGCTACGCTATGCTACGCTATACTATGCTATGCCATGCTATGCTACGCTATGCTACGCTATGCTATGCTATGCCATGCTATGCCATGCTACGCTATGCTACACTAAGCTACGCTATGCTACGCTATGCTACGCTATGCTACGCTATGCTACGCTATGCTACGCTATGCTACGCTATGCTACGCTATGCTACGCTATGCTACGCTATGCTACGCTATGCTACGCTATGCTACGCTATGCTACGCTATGCTACGCTATGCTACGCTATGCTACGCTATGCAAAGCTATGCTACGCTATGCTACGCTATGCTACGCTATGCTACGCTATGCTACGCTATGTTACGCTTTGCTACGCTATGCTAAGCTATGCTACGCTATGCTACGCTATGCTACGCTATGCTACGCTATGCTACGCTATGCTACGCTATGCTACGCTATGCTACGCTATGCTACGCTATGCTACGCTATGCTACGCTATGCTACGCTATGCTACGCTATGCTACGCTATGCTACGCTATGCCACGCTATGCTACGCAATGCCACGCTATGCTACGCTATGCCACGCTATGCTACGCTATGCCACGCTATGCTACGCTATGCCACGCTATGCCACGCTATGCTACGCTATGCCACGCTATGCTACGCTATGCCACGCTATGCTACGCTATGCTACGCTATGCTACGCTATGCTACGCTATGCTACGCTATGCTACGCTATGCTACGCTATGCTACGCTATGCTACGCTATGCTACGCTATGCTACTCTATGCTACGCTATGCTACGCTTTGCTACGCTATGCTACGCTATGCTACGCTATGCTACGCTATGCTACGCTATGCTACGCTATGCTACGCTATGCTACGCTATGCTACGCTATGCTACGCTATGCTATGCTATGCCATGCTATGCTATGCTACGCTACGCTACACTATACTATACTACACTTCCGCTTTGTATATGGATGACATTGCCTGTAGTGTCATACCCGCTCCGCTAGCAATTTCGCTTTGTGAAGAGCTTATTCAGCTTTTCAAGTGAGGCCAAATTGATCTTGTCAAATGGACAAGCAACTCTGAGGAGGTTCTCGCACGCATACCAGATTCTCATAAAGCTTCTCCAGACATTGAGTTTGAGAAGTCTGTACCGCATAAAGTTCTCGGTTTACGCTGGGACAAATCCTGTGATAGTTTTCGGTTTGACGTCTCACCGCCAGATGATAAGTGCACCAAACGCACTGTGCTGTCCACAGTGGCTCGACTATGGGATATAATGGGTTTTGTGGCTCCCACAATTTTGTACGCCAAGCTCTTGATCAAAGAACTTTGGCTATCAAAGTGTGAGTGGGATGAAACACCCCCTGACCATATTGTCGCCGCTTGGGGCCTGTTTTGTATTGAGCTTACCGCGCTCAATCAAATTACTATTCCGCGTCATCTTGGGTTGGTAGATGGATATACCATCAACTTAATAGGTTTCGCTGACGCCAGCGAGCGTGCTTACGGCGGAATCGTATATCTGCAAGTCCACATTGGTTCTAACTACTCGGTGCAGTTAGTTTGTGCCAAGTCTAAGGTCTCGCTTGTTAAAACCATTTCGGTTGCGAGACTGGAGTTGTGCACGGCAATCTTCTTCTTCTCAGAAGGGGAGTCCTGGTCGCCTAGGATTGGAATGGGAGAGAAAGTATGATGTAGAAAGGAACCAATCGAGATGATGTCGTCAAAGCTCTCGAAAATATTCAAAAGTCGAAAGAAAGATCCAAGGAATATGATGACAATCACTCACGTCCCATTCAATATAAAGTAGGCGATTACGTTTACCTGAAAAATCATGTTAGACTGCGCAAAGCCCTATCGCCAGTGTGGAAAGGCCCTGACAAAGTCGTGAAGATAAATGGCAGAAATACACTAACCCTTCTAATAAACCGTAGGCACGTCATCCATCACTATGATGAGGTGAAACTCGCTTCTAGATCTAGTACTGAAGATTAGTTCACTATATCATTATTCTATTCTCTTACAGCAACCCTTCAACGGGTCAAGAATTCGTCGAACTCCTGACAAACAGTTCAGGAATATATTTCAACCCCTTAGGATCGTTAAATTTAGTTGATAGTTACCTTAGCGTAGTTATACCAGTAGATATATTTTACCTGTTCCCACATATAGATAATTTATACTATATTCTCAACATTTCTAAATCACTTTGTGAAAATGATAATGCATTAGATAACGTAGAATGTTTTAATCTCTTTCAACCCCTAACTACTCGCTTTGAAGACCTATATCGTAACACTGAATCTATCCTTTACCATGTCCCTCATCAATCTCGGAGAGGAGAGATCTCGCACCCCTATCTATCATAGGATCTATTTCGAAAAAGTTATTCGGAACCATGGACGAAGATGACGCTATCCGTTATAATAATACCATCCAAGAAGTTGAGTCCGATCAAAAGAAACTAGCGTCATTAGTAGAACAGAATATCCTCATTACTACCTCAACCCTCAAAGCCTTTAACGAAACCATTTATACTATAAATCATAACGAACATGAATTAAATGTCGCCATCGACGGTCTTAACCAAGACGTTAAAAATCTAACTTTTATCGCCAGAGAATTAGGAATAAGATCACGTATCTTAGAATTAATTTCCATGATAGAGAAAAGTCTCTTAATTATATCCTTCAAAGTCGAAGATATTATAAGCTCAATAATGTATAGTAAATCAAATATACTTTACCCTTCTATTCTAACGCCTAAAGAACTCTATACTGAGTTGATTAATAATTATAGATTCATACCAAATTCTAAACGCCTTCCAGTCCTTCTAAGCCTAAATAATATACAAACTATTATAAATGTGTCTTCTTTATCTTGTTATGAAAACGAAAATAAAATAGTTTTCGTCTTAGATATTCCATTAGTCAATCCTGCTAATTTCCACTTGTACCATAATTTACCCTGTCCAGTACCCTATGAACCTCGTAACCCTGTATCTTATACTACTATTGTTCCTTCTACCAAGTATATAGGCATAAGTAAAGATAAGTCCACTTATTGTAAACTTAATAATCTAAATGACTGTAAAATGATAAACCATGAACATTGCCTGTGTAACACTCCGATATCCTAATCTACTGTCGCAACTCCATCCTGTGAAACAGAAATTATTACTAAAGTACTTACCGAAATTCCCTGGAAGTTTTTCACTGGAAATGTAAACATTTGGCAACATTTACAAAACAACAAATGGTTGTTTGTCATGTCCTATAAAAGTAAGCTAAGTATAGAATGTAATACCTCTATTGTGGACCTAGATATAAGTGGTAGCGGGTTATTGTACTTAACCAAGGGTGTGTCGCCTATTGTAAAGACACACGGCTAGTCTCTAAGAATAATATTAATATCATATTAAAACTTATAATCGCTAAATTAAATATCCTTAACGACTCCTGCTGTAATTTCAATAAATATACTAGTATTGTATCCAACTTACCTCCTGTTAACTTGAAAAATGTAAATCTTTTGAAAATCCTAAACTACTTAAAGAATTAAACGAATTTATTGAAAAACCGCATATTGTACTCTATGAGAAGTACTATACTTCCACAATCTATGTAATCCTAATTCTAGTTTTAATTTGTACCATTTTCTTAATTTGTAAAACTGGCATACTCAGAAAAATTTTAAAATCTCGCGAACCTCCTATACCTGAACCCGAAAATGATGAAATTGAACTTCCTACTATAACACCACCTACTCTTCGTATTCGCAACTCTTAATTCTTGCTATTTCCTTCCTTTCCCGTAAACTTCATTTTTACCGTGAAGTTTACTCTAAATCGGGGGGCTGTTACAAACGCCTCTTGAACCTTAAAATGCTAACATAGTTGCCTATCCATACTACTCATCACAAATCCCTACCAATGCCTAAATCTCCGTGTCAGCACTTTTGCCTTCCTTATTCATTCAGTCCCTTTCAACCTCAGTCTGCATCCATCATCTAACGCGAACAGTTCTACCATATCCTTAGTGTGCCAGTCTCAAGTCCTAAATCTTTGTTCTATTTCTAAATCAGTTTATACAAGTTCTAATATTACGTATGTACCGTGTTCCAATAAATAATTTCAGCCAGTTCAAATATCTTTTTTTAAAAAAGACACTTTTCCGGTCCCGCGTTACAGCTCTATGACGTAAAACATTTCTCAAAATCCAAATTTGTTCAAAACTTTTTCAAATTATTGTTTAAATCATAAAATTGATACAGAATACTAAATTTAAATAAGCAATGAAAACGCTATAAAATTCGAACAAATGCATTCGCTTGAATTTGTGAAAAAAAAAACAAATATGATACTCGATTCTTTTTACAACCAGCCAGTATATCCTTTAGATCAAAAAAGTTTACATAAGTATTACTTACTTGGTAGGAAATGATTTAATAATTGATTAATAATTTGAAATAGAATTAACTTCAAATTGAAATATATTTAATTTTATAAGGTGTAGGTACATATATAAATTTATAAATAACAATATAATTAATATTTTCTTGGGTTTACGCGAATGTTACACATTGAAATTAAACCACAGTTTACGGATTTTATCGCGTTATAATACTTTCACTGGTTATTTGTTATTACATAACATATATTACATAACATAATAATAATAATAATTTTTTTTAATAATAATAATTTTTAATAGTCTTTTCATAAATTACAAAACATATAATAGACAAATATCACCTCAGTCTGCCGTGAACATGAATCCTGTAAAGAATTCGAAACGTCGCACAGTGGGGCAATAGATCCTCATTCGTACTATCAAATCAACTAAACCAGTTTGACCTTCTAAAATGAATCAGATGTTATCAAAGACGTGTCTTCTTCTAGAAATAAACTCAGTTTTGGTGATAATCATTTTTTTTAATGTTAAAAAGGCACATTACATTACTATTTTAATAAACTAATAATCTAAATAAATTTAATTCCTCCAAAATTCGTAGTTATAAACAATGTTGAGTAATTATTGAAGATTTATGTTAAAGCACCGTCATCGTCATCATCATCATCGTCATCATCATCATTATCAGCGCCTTCATCAACTGATTTATTTGGGAATGGAGCTTTTAACATGAACAGTGCTTCTTGAGGGATATTTTTAACTTTGTTTTTGACTGGTTTTTGTTTACTTGTGATAACGGGATCAGAACTTAGTAAAAAAAAGTTAAAAATATCCCTGTTCGATTGCTGCCTACTACATTTCCTAAAATGGTGCTCCCTATAGCGCTTAGTCCTTATTTATTGCCTCCTGTGACTCTTCTGTTAAACTATTCATTATGCTAATACGTTCTTTTCTTGTTATAAATAACAATTTATTAGACGGTCCTAAAAGAAAATAAATAGTTTTAAATAAGAAAGTCACAGATGAAAAATTGATTTCTGTGGGTCATGAACTTAAAATTGATATACTTCGTAAAGTGGCAAAATTTTAAACTTATTTATAAAAGCCTATAAAGTAAAGAATATTTTCAGATAACAACCATAACTTAATATTGCTTTGAACATAAACAAAACATCGAATGTTTATAAAAAATCCCATAATTTGATTATAAGACTTTATTTATCTCGGCTACTAGAAAGTATTTACGCAATAAAGAAAAAAAAAGGACTATAACATTGTTACATACATGAGGATGAAATTTCTATGTCTAAACAACACCAAAAATAATTCAATTTAGTAAGAAATCGCTCTTAATTGCACGTAAATTACGAGCACTAAATAGTTTATCGACAATATATGTATGTTTACTTCACTTTCATATCAAACTGAAAGCGCGACCGACACGCTCCGATACTGTCAACTGATACCTTGGTTAGTTTTCTTGATAACTGATATAATGAGAGTACTCTAAAATCACTTTGAGTTTTTGAATTTTTGGTACGTTTTGAGGGTAGTGGCCCCACTGTGCGTCGGCTAGTAATAAAAATGTAGTTTCTAGATCTTTCGGTTTAAATGTAATAACTAATAACCAGTGAAAGTAATATAATGCGATAAAATCCGTAAACTGTAGTTTAATTTCAAAATATAATTAAATTAAGTCTTAAAATAATAATAAAATACTAATTAATATATACAAGAACTGAAAATTAAAAAACTTAAAATTAAAATTTAAAAGGCGTCATGAAACTCATCCGCATCGCAGTCAATTGGAAGCGTGCCCAGAAGACTGGCAGTATTACCGCGTTGTATGGCTATACTTAATTTTTGAGCCAAATATGTGCCAGCCCTCTTGTCACGCGAGGCGTCTATGAGTCTCTTTGCGAGACCTCCAAAAAGTGATCGCGCACTTGGACACCATGGCCCCAATGTTGCGACCCCAAAGGGCTCAAATGCATAATCTCCTATTAGATTTACATATTTGCGCCGTTTAAGGGTCTTCGCTGTAGCAGCAGCAGCGCCCGCACAACCTGCTGTGCTGGGAAGATGAGATGGCGCAAAGGCATCGACACATTTTGCGTCCCATACCAAAGGCCTACCCAGCTTCCACGGCAGTAACGACATCCCGTCTAGTCTTTTGCCATCGTCGCGTGCCAAGCCTTGAGGTTCAAGTTGGGCTGGAACGCCAGCGGTGGCAAGAGCACGGCGCAGAATGACATTGAGGTTGGCGTGTCGTGAAATACGACCCGCACTCCTGCTGCATGACAGGCCATGGTGACCAAGGCTATCAACAGCCTCTCCACAGTGACAACGATGCGGAGATGCGATGACGCACCTAAACGGAGGCAAGTAGTGAAGCGAATTTTAATTTGAAATAGTATTTGTGTTGCTTAGACTTTTTTTATGTGTGTATGTATAATATCTACTCAATTTGGACAAAGTAATAATTGATACTGAATTTAGATTTAATCTTCCTTGTTTGGATATTAGTAAAAAGGGTTTTCTAGACATGTTTACTCCTTCCTGAAGAAAATAAATTAGAAACCTACATAAATATTATTAAAAACTGAAGCTATAACATGACTGCATTCAGAGTTGTTAGAAAATCAATAATAGCATTATCATTCTTTGTTTTGGCTTACTTAGCGCTATATTGCTTAAATCGTGTTTATAAAATATGAAGAAAAGACAGAGTGGCAATAATTAAATTGAATTTTAGACAAAAATAATACCCATGTGTGCAATATCACTAGGACAGTAAATTTTTGAGGTTAACCAACTAGAAACATCATCTAAAACCCTGTGAGGCTGTAAATAACATTAAACATGGACTTTTTAAAAACAAAAGCTGTATTTACATACAATCTAAAAAGATTGTATGTAAATACAGCTAGAAGCTACAAAAAATATAAAAAAGACTTACCTCAATTCCGCAAAAACAAAAAGGATAATAATCTATTTCACAAGCACATTCTGATCGGGTGCAAGTTGAACTTTGTTAAGTAAGGAGCACAGATTACTAATTACTTTGAACTAAGTAATTAGGTGTACTAGTAAGAAGCTTCAGCAGAAGAAAATTATTTTAACAACAAGCAAACGGTCACTCTGCACGTCAATCTGTCAAGTGTCAACCAAAATCCGAGCCGAAGTTAACCGAACTTTACCGAACGTATCAAGCAAATAGGTGACGCGAGTCTTGTGCGCGCGTCATTGAAACGGTGAGGTTGCAGGCTTGCAGCAAGCTTGCCACAAACTTGCGACATCATCTTTGTCATAACAATATTTGAGCAATATTGTTGCAAACTTGAAACTTCATATTTGACTTAACAATAATGCAGCTATATTGTCACAAATTTGCCTCATCATATTTGACGCAGTAATTTAGAATCAAAGAAAAATCAAGCTTGTCACAAGTTTGCCTGCTATCTGGGTAATAATATATAAATACCTCTGTTTTCTCCGACGTTTCGACTGTATATGTCAGCGCCGAATAGTTAATAGAGCGACTGAAATCATTACCTAGTTTCCTTAAATAGTCCAGTAATTTGGTAGTTTTATCTGGAAAGTTTGCCAGGAGTTTTAAAAATTAATGATTTTGTAGATTTCGACGACTTTTCGAATTTTTACTTTGCCACTCCGTAACCTTGCCACTCGCGCCGCCATTTTGAAAAAATGGCGCTCAAATACAGTTTTTTGAGAATAACTCCGTTTCAACTCATTTTACGATAAAAATTGTTAGTAATAAACTAGAGAAAAAGTCCTACAATTGATGTTGTAACTTTTTTTTAAAAAATCAATAGTTTCAGCAAACGTGAGCCACAAAGTCAACTCCTACACGCGTTTCGGCCAAATAACTCATTTCCACTACATAGGAAGCAAGCGTGTGGCAAAAACTGCGCGTGCGAGCGATTGCTCCTTCTGCGCCTTCAATGGCTACCAACAACTTAGGAGGATACACAAAGGCACTAAGCACTGTGACAAGAATTCAAGAGTGTAGAGACTAAAAACCAAATGGACCTGGGTGTTTTTACACCCATATAGCCTTTAAGGGCTAAAATCTTTTGTAAGTTATATTTTATTGCAAGTCAAGTAGGTTCTAGCCCTGATATTTTCTATAATAAAGGAATTTGAGTCAATCGAAAATCCAAGGTTCGGAAGCTCCTACACGGGTTTCCATAGCTGAATAGTTAGTGTTTTTCCTAATAAATATGATTCAAAATGTAGAGTAACATTGGTTTAGCCCGCGCGACTGACACCTAGCATCATCTGGGGGCACGGCAGTGCCCCCGCCAAGTCGAGCGCGAAGCAACACTGTCGTACCATCCTTTACTGGAACCATTTAACCGTATTTTCAGGCCCCTATTTCAGAACCTCTGGATGGGACTAGAACGCTGAAATTCGTCATCTAGTAAGCTATAATTACACACTTGAAATCCAAAATTTAAAGTCTGTAGATCGTAAATACGTTCTGCCGCTAAAGTAAAATCTAAATCTAAGCAAGAGCTAAAGCTCAACCGGTGAACATTTTTATACGTTAGTGGGTACAGGGCAACGGCCAAGTTACAAAACATTAATAAAAAAATTGCAGTAAGGAACCTCAGACTTGGCACAACTTTGTTTAGAGATCTCATTACTTTTTAGAGATAAACAAGCAGCTCCATCGAGACTTGGCAATTTTTTTACAGAATGTTTTTGGTGGGTTACTCTATACATCAGAGACAAAATTTGATAAATAATTATGACGAATAGGAATATTGAATAACTTTGTCCAGCAGAGGGACAGTATACTCGTACATATACTACGTATATATATACTCGTACTGTCCCTTTGCTGGACAAAGTTATTAGTTATAAGCTATTAAAAAAAATACTTGAATAATATTTATTTATATATTTTATTCGGTTAACCTGTCTAAATATCTCAGTCAAGCACATTAGTCTTTGCGACTATTAAATCAAATACCATAAAGTAAGTGTAGTACCACCGATGTGCGAGCGAGACGAACGGATGAGTGACATATAGCGCATAGAGTTTTAGGATTCCGCACGCAACCGGTGCGGAATTTCCGTCATTACTAGGCACACCAAACCGATGTAGGTAGAAATAGAGGTGGTAGTGTATTTCTGAAGAATAAACAAACGTATATACTCACATAAAATAATCAGATAGATTACTTTCTTCTTGCTCCGATGTTTCAGCATGGATTTCCCGAGCAAAATTGAGATCCGTTACTTAAAAATTGAAGGACAAGTTTAAAAGCATTTAATTTTTATCGTTACAGCTGAAAATTTTCACTGCTGGCCTCCCCAAATTTACGATTAAGTCGCCCTCATCCAGACGTTCTCTTGCTAGCAAGATCGGATGTCCACCCTTCGCACTATTAAATAATTTAGATTATATTTAATACATCATTTTCAAAATGTTTTAATAATGTATTTATACCTATAAACCCTTACACATAACAAGTTAAATATAGATAGAGAAGACAAACATCCATGTTCACGCACACAAATGTTTGACTTGAGCGGGAATCGAACCCGCGACATTCAGCGTGGCAGTCGACTACACTACTGCTACACCAACTGGTCGTCTGAAATGTCGTCGATGAAATCAATCTGAAACATGTGGAAAGCAGAACAAAAGCCACAAACAACAAGTTACCCAGTATATTATTTATTGGTTTATGTACGAAACCTGATAAACCACTGCGAAGAATGTCGGTATCCAAATATAGATTCAGATGAACACATATACTATACGATGTATGGGAGTGAGAGCATGTATTGTTATATCTTGGCTCATATTTTTGGTACATCCAATACTTATTTAGTTTTTTTACTTTTATAGACTCACGCCTGTATTCCTGAAGGGAAAGAGTTTGTTACATTTTTCATACAAATTTCTTTCCAGTTTTAATTGATTTGAAAGACAGCTTATCCAGAGGTGTTGAAACTATGCCTTAATGCACTTAGTGTATAATTTTTTTTTAAAGACTGTCACCTCTTTCCCCGAAGGGGAAGGCAGAGGTGTAATATTACACCCACATTTCGCTATAAATTTTTAGGTCCCACGTAATAGAGGGCGAGCCTATTGCCGCACCGGGCACATTACCAGACTCCGTGCTGCTACTGAGAATTTCCTAACGGAAAACCCAATAACACTTTGCTAGACCCGGGAATCGAACCCGAGACCTCCCAATCCCACGCGCACATTTATGCTGCGGGACCAAGCAGAGCAGCAGTCGTTACTATGGCAATTACCAATACCAAGTAAGAAGTTTTACAACCGTGAGATGACGAATTAAGAATGTAAAATTTCACTGGCCAGTTTCATTTCGTGGATGTTTTAAAAGGCGACTAAGGTATACATGAAGCGAATAGTATATTTGCAAAGCGAAGGAAAACTTGACATTAAACCCTGTGCCAACCCATCTGGCCAGCGTAGTTTAGTAGATGGAGGACTGGATAGCTTTTGTACCCTGTCTTCTCCCCGTAAGACATCTTTGGTCGGCAGTCGGGGTGGTTTTTGGTAGTAACACCGTAAAGTCCAGCTCTAATTTCACCTAAAGTCAGAGACCCGAAGGAATTTTCCACCTCCTTACAAAAAAGGCTCACGATTAACGAGACGTGTTGGATTTACGATAGCCTCTCAGGCGACGACGTCATTACTTGATGTAAATAACTATATCTTTTGAGAACATTATGGAGAACTTTGAGATATGCAGGTTTTCTCACGATGTTTACCTTCATCGTTAAGCAAGACGCGACATAACAAGCTAGTTTCAGACCCTGTCACTATAGCAAACCTTTTGAACGAGTTCTTTATTTCAGTATGTAACATGTCACAGACTGGTATTTCTAAATACCCTCAAACACAAACAATCACAAATAATAATAGTTATTTGTGCAACAAGAGAGCAAAGTTGTTTTTTGTTCCGAGTGCTGATTTTGAGTCCCGAGCAAGCGAACGATTCTATGATTGATTCACGAGCGTAGCGAGTGAATCAAAGTTAGAATCCTGAGCGTGGTGAGGGACTCAACAGCACGAGATACAAAAAACTTTGCTCTCGTGTAGCACACATAACTTTTCACCACAGCAGTGAGAACACATATTACTAAGGAGACATAGAAATGAACAGGAATAGATTGATTTCTGCTTAATCACTTGTTGATTTAACTCTTCTGGTGTTAAAGTACAGTCATCATCGCTAGTTTCACTCATCTTTTTAGATTATTTTATATATTAATATAATTTAACACGTTACGCTATACCTACTGTATCAGCATCAGCGAAATTTTTATTCCCGCTACTTTTTTAAATCACGTTTTAATACCACGTCCCTGATGTTTATTTTTCAAAAGTATCATTGTAATTCTAAATAAAAATGTATTGGTTAAATACTAATTTTATACTATTAATTAGACTTATTTTTATTAAAATCCAATAATAAATTGAACATGTAAACAATAACATATAAAAAAAATAATTTCTTTATTACAAATATCTTCTTTTTTTTTGCGTTGCCGTAGGTCTTTTCTTTGAGGTCGAATTCCAAAATTGAATTTCGAATTCAAAGGGGTTTGTTTTTTCACTCACTTTTTATATGCATGTGAAAGAGACAGAGCACATTAAAATTCGAATGTTTCAAATTTATGGCTGAACAATGTCAATTCGTGACACTGAAGATTGAAAAATTAAAAAGCTACTTTTACTCACGCTCGAATCAAAATCGCGTTTTGTTCACTGTTGTCTCGCAGCAAAAGCGGCATGTTTGAGCTGCAGTGGTGAAAAAGTCTTTTTTACATCCCTGTACACCCTCTGAAGTTAATAGAACCTCAATTCACTTTGTAACAAAAATCCGGTAGGTTACGATGGAATATCGACATTGATTCTTAGATCCTGTGCTATGAATTTTTTAAAATTCATTTATAAAATTCTTAGGTCTTATATTAGACGAGCACTGCAATTGGAAACATATTGATGCAGTTTGTAAAAATCTAAATAAATTTGTGTTTGCCCTCAGGCAGCTAAAGAAGAATTCAGACACAAACACAGCTCTGACAGCTTATCATGTTCACGTAAGATCTGTATTAAAATACGCTTTACTGTTATGGAGTAACTCCACAGATATCAATAGGGCATTCATTATGCAAAATAAATGCATTACGGCGATATGTGGCGTGGGACCTTTAGAGTCCTGTAGACCTCTATTTAAAAATTTTAATGTGTTGATTTTAGTGTCTGACATATTAAAATAGGAATATTTGTAACAACTCAAAAACATTTCTTTAAAAAAGTAAGTAAAAAAATACAGAGACCCCACAAAGTTGAAGGTGGAGCCATGTAATAGCACTAGCATAATAATTGTTTCATAGCTTCTATCAAAGTCTAAAATCATATTGCACGCCCAATACGAGAACTCCCCCTTACCCAATATAAAAGGCGATTGAAGCTTTGGCTCATCGAAAACTGTTTTTACACGTTACAGGAATTTCTAAATTAATAAAATAATAATATTGTATTATGTAATATAATGATGAGTAAATTATAAATGTAATTCTCTTTTTTTAAATATCTATCTAAATGTTACAATATCTTAATATATAAAATCCTTGCGTTACTGACTGACTGACGGACACGCTACAGCGGAAACTATTGGGCGCAGGAAGCCGAAATTTGGCCTGTATGTTCCTTGGGGACCGTAGGGGTGCACTAAGAAGGGATTTCCCGAAATTCCCACGGGATTGGCCAAAACGGGTAAATTAAAAAAATGCAGGCGTAGCTGCTGGCGTCCTCTAGTTATGAATAATACTATGTTTTATTAATACATACATACATACATAGACTCACGCCTGTTTCCCGGAGGGGTAGGCAGAGACAACGGAACGCCATTTGCAACGATCCTGACATACCTCACTTGCTTCACTCACTCCCATCAAGTTTCTCATGCATGCTCTTCTGTTAAGGGTACTTCTGACTTGTCCTTTTTTCAGGATGTCTCCAATCTGGTCATGGAACGTTCTTCCAGGTCTTCCCCTTTATCCTGTCCCATTCACACTAGCCTGATATATCTTCTTTGTCAGTCTATCGTCATCCATCCTCTCCATGTGCCCAAACCATCTTAACATGCCTTTCTCAATGCTTGTCACTACATCTTCTTTTACCCCACACCACTCTCGTATCACACAATTCTTTACTCTGTCGGTCAAAGACACACCACACATACTTCTCAGTGCTCTCATTTCTACAGCATTTATTCTACTTTCAAATCTCTTCTGCCATACCCAACTTTCACTACCATACATAAGGGTAGGCACTAACACACCTCTATGTACAGCCAAACGTGCCTTTTTGGACACGTTTTGACTGTTCATAAACGCCTTCAGAGCTCCATTCACACAATTATCTGCATTAACTCTTCTTTCAATATCTTCTTCATTCTTACCATCTCTTGTAAACAACGTACCTAAGTAAACAAACTACTTCACTTGTTCCACTCGCTGTCCATCGATCAAAATATTACAAGCCGTAACGCATTCCTCCTTTTCAAAAACCATAACTTTCGTTTTACTTACATTCACTTTCATTCCTTTCCTTTCTAACGCACGATGCATGATTGTTACCATCTCCTGCAACTCCTCCGTTGAAGATGCAAGTATAACCTGATCATCAGCATAAAGGAGGCATTTGACGAGTAACCCATTCATCCTTAATCCGCAGTCACTATGTTTTAAATCTTGCAAACAACAACTGTCCATGAAGAGGTTAAACAGCCACGGCGACGCTACACATCCCTGTCTAACACCTTTATCGATGGTAAACCAGTCAGTGTATGCCCCATTTATCCTCACACAAGCTCTAGAATCCTCATAAAGGGATTTCAGAGCTCGAATGAGGCTGCTGTCCACCCCATACATTGATAGCACCGACCACATTTCATTCTTCACCACTTTATCGTAAGCCTTTTCCTAATCCAAGAATGCGCAATAGACCTTTTGACCTTTGGCCAAAAATTTTCCGGCTATGCTTCGCAAGGAAAAAACCTGAACCGTGCATCCCATACCCTTTCGGAATCCCGCTTGTACATCCCATATTTTCTTGTTGGTTACTTCCATAACTCTTTCAATAAGTACCTTTGCATACAATTTGCCAACAATGCTGAGAAGGCTAATGCCTCTATAGTTTTTGCAGTCTTGTTGCGAGCCTTTTCCTTTATAAAGAGGCACAACTACAGCTCTGGTCCAGTCATTAGGTACTCGGCCGGTGTTCCAACACAAGTTATATAACCGCTGCAACTGACCAACTATGACGCCCTGTCCAGCCTTCAGCATTTCGACTGTAATCCTATCATATCCTGCAGCCTTACCTACTTTCATACTTCCCAGTGCCTTCACGATCTCATCCACGACAATATTGCTTTCATCATTGCTATCATTACAATTCACTTCAGCTATCGGTGTCTCTATCGACGTTCTTTCGAATAAACTTTCAAAATACTCTTTCCATCTCTTCAGCACGCACAATTCACCATTTACTATACTTCCATTATCGTCTCTGATGGATGTGTGTTCTGAGGATTGAGTTCTTCCTCGAACTGCACGAACGGATTTCCAGAAAATCTTAATGTTCCTCTGGAAATCGTCAGATAATCTGCTATCAAACTCATTTTTCTTTTCCTCTTTTTTCCTTTTAAACATTTATTTCACTATTCTTTTTGACCTAACAAACTCCTTTTTTGCTTCATCTATGTCTACACTCGTTGCTTTTCCCATTCTTTCATTTGCTCTGGCAGCCAACCAATCTGACCAAGCTTTCTTCTTCTCTGACACTGCTGATTGTACATCCTTGTCCCACCATGTATTCTTAACCTTTCGTATTTTCCTTCTCTTGATCATACTACATACTTCAGACGCTACACATACTACCTCTTCTTTAAAGGCCTGCCATAATTCTTCCATATCATTTATGCCATCGAATCTCTCAAATCTTGCTATCAATCTTCGTTTATACTCATCTTTCACATCTTTCTCTTGTAGATTTTCTACTTTTATTCTTTCCAAGACCCTATTTTCATTAATATAATAATATTCTACCACATTCACACAACACCATCTAGTCCCAAACTAAGCAGAGCTTGTACTATGGATACTAGATAATGGATAAACATACATATATACTTTTTTTTTTGTAAATACATACATATTATACATAGAAACACCCAGACCAAGACAAACATCCATGTTCATGTACACAAATGTTTGACTTGAGCGGGAATCGAACCCGCGACCTTGACGTAGCAGTCGCTTACACTCCCGCTACGCCAACTAAAAAATTATTATGTTAACATTGTCTATTTACCAAGCATGTTTTCTGTTGTTAATATAAATTGTGTTTATTTACGTTTCAATTAAATTTTAAATTATATTTTTGAAAAGTAACAATAAATCATAGTCAATAAATTACTCATCATAACTTTCCCATGCCTACTGAGGGCGAGATATGTTAAGGACAAATAATAATAAGTATAACATCTTTTTAACCAGATCTCTGCGAATAAAAATTTCATCATCATCATCATCATCAATGTCATCAAGCATTAACAGTATTAACAATTTAATACACACATAACTTCTAAATTGTACACCGTGATTTCGAACCCCTTTGCGTAGCAGTCTGTCAGTCCCTGCCAGTTCTGCCCTTTCATATAATAATACACGTACATAAACTCACGCCTTTTTCCCGTCGGGTTAAGCAGAGACAACAGAACGCCACTTGCTTCTATCCTTACAAACCTGACGCACTTCCAATACACTCATTACTTATTTCATAATAATATTACTTCATTAATAACCGTTATGAGTTAGTTTCCTACTTCAATGTCTAAGCATACCTTCTCCATACCTTCGGCCATCACAATACGTGTAGCATTCAAACGTGTCTCAGTCCCGTCGCTTAATCAGTTGAGAGATATCAATCAATTACCAGCGGTCAGTGTGCAGCCAGCCTTACACCGACCCACAAATATCCATAATTATATGTACTCGTATTAATAACAATCTAACTGAAGTAATGAAATAAAGACAAAGTAATTTTTTTATAAACTTACGCCTTTATCCCCGAAGGGTTAGGCAGAGGTGTAATATTACACCCACATTTCGCCATGATTTTTTTAGGTCATAATAATAGACACATCACCAGACTCCGTGCTGTTACTGAGAATTCGGTAAAACCCAGTAGCACTTATTCCCGACCCGGAATCGAACCCGGGACCTCCGATCAGCAGTCGCATACGCTATCCACTAGACCACGGAGGCGACTAAAATCAAATTATTTATTTGTGACGGAAAGCTCGACATGAAACCCTACGACATATAACCCTAAGCGTGGTATAGTAGACCTAATTCTCTTATTGACTCACATTGTTACTGTAATAAATAATAATAATAAAAATTTATTAATTCTCATACATCACAAAAATATACATAACAGTTCTTAAAAAGTAATTGAGGTAAAATAATGAGGTGTCTGTGACTCAAATTAGGGGCGGCCTAAGTCTAGCAGTGGATTGCAAAAGGCTGTACTCACGTTTGACACTCATATCTAAATTGTCACGTAACATTAAAGCGTTACCATAAAATTCTCATCTATTTTCAGACACCAAAGTAAATTAGTGAGAAATATCAAATTATATTGTAATATCCGTCAGCTGTAATAGTAAATACAAAACAAATCTCATGATAAATGAATGTGGCTTTAAGCCGCGTATAAGACATTAATATTACAAAACACTAATTACGCCAACCATGTCGAAACACATATAAACTATTTTCATCAAAGTCCAATTTCAATTGCTAATACATTTTAGCATTTGTAATATGAAACGACTGGGTCAGTCGATACATTATTGATACAAACCACATTTAGCACAATGATTGTAGCAATTTAATAAACTATTTAGTTTTGCTAATGATATTAACTTATCTTTGAAGGAGAATTATCTTATTGTAGCAAAAATAAAAAATCATCATTATTAATTAAAAAAAAAACACTTTGTCAGTTTATGGTATTTTAAACTAGACCTCAAAGGGTGAAAATAGGGTGTGAAGAGTTGTATGAATAACCAATATTTTCATAGCAAGCTTATTTAGGTATACGTGAAATGATTTTTGAAAAATATCTCTGCAGTGTGATTCTGTAAGACTTCATTCTAAACTTCAAATCTGAATCCGCTGTGAGTTTCTTGATTGGCATTCTAAAACTCGGTTGATAATTCGAATCTACACTAGCGCTACTCTTGCAAGCGTGTTTGCAAGTTGAACTAAGTTGACCTCAAGATTTTGACAGATAAAGTATGAGATGACGTAAAAAGTGGCATTCTATACGGTAATTCCCCCGTCAGTTCGACGCTCACTTCGCACTCAAAATCAAGGTCATTTTGAACCTTATGCGAAGTGAGCGCGAATAGCGACGTGAAATGCGAGTTGTTGTTTGAATTTTACAGAATCGACGTGCTGGGTGCCTATGTCATAGAAAGCACCTGCTGCCAAAATATAACGTTTTTTCCTAGAAAAACGCCTCACATCATTTTTATCATCGCAGAGCCTACTCCGCGATGGTAACAATGATGTGAGGCATGATTTGAGTTGAGTTACTCATATGTTAACATTACAATTAAGAGACGATGATGTTGTGAATGGCTGTTAATATTGCCAAATGAAATATAAAATTAATATTTTAATATAAATTTATACCATAATTAAAATGATCATACCGCTTATCGCAGTTTGGAGGTTTCGATATTTCAGCAACAGCAAGCACCATAGTCACGGATATACTGAGAACTATTTAAAGTGTTTAACATTTCAATTAAATACCACAGATAAAGAATTATATTGTTGTGTGTGTGTGTGTTTTTGTATTACCTATATTGTTATTCTTGTGGCCTTTAAGATTAGTTTTAAATTATCTTTTGGAGTTTATACTATACCATTCTCTTTCGATGATGATTTGAATTGCCGTATTTAGGGATTCTTGAAATATACTTATGAAAATCCCGAAAGACAATTAAAATTTAAATCATTATGTTGTTCATAGTTAGTCCAGTCAAAATACACATTTGACTTAGCCATAATTCGCATAGAGCTGAAAATTGACAGAGACGTTCAATACATCATTATCAATAAAATGTCAAAAATCCCCTTCGAACCTACTTTTGCAATTTTTTATCCAAGGTCAAACGTACAAAATTAAGGATTTTCCATTTTTCTCGAAAATGGTAAACTTTATCGTAAAAATAGGTTATACAAAGATGTAGATCATACAATTCTCTACAAAAATGGTTCTGACACTTTCTCGTACGACTCACCATTCGTCAGATATCGCGGTTAAAACAATTACAAAATTCATATTTTACATAATACGCACACATTGCCGCTATTGATTGAAAGAATGGTTATATTTCTTATGATCAAAGTGGAATATGTTGTTTTCTTCTAAATGTTATTTTGATAGAATTTTTTTTATTCTACTTTAACAATTATTTCTTTATTTTCATGTTCTTCTGTTTGCATCGTTTTGTTCTCTGTTCTAAGAAAAGGGATGCATCAATTGTCTCTTCATTAACATCATAAATTTATTCATCTGTTGTATTTGATTCAATATTAAAGCAAGTCTGACCCTGACAATTGATGCATATTGGCGAACAAAATAATCCCACTTTCCGACAGCCACAATTCTTACTACAATCCGTCTTGCAGTTACAAGAAATAGTATTGAGCTGTTTTTATGAAGCAGGCGGGGTGTAGAGTTTGAAATGGCATTAAATAATTATCTGTTACATTTCAACCCGATTCTTTAGGTCCAGCTCACTGCCTACCTACACTTGACCTTGATAGTACATACGTTAAAAGTGTTGAAAGGGAGAAGCAGATGTTTTAGGCAGACAAGACAACTGTACTGTTTTATTGTTCAACACTTCTAACGTGTGTATCATGAAGTTCAAATGTAGGTAGGCAGTGAGCTGGACCCAAAGAATGGGATGGTGTTGAAAATTAACACATAACATACTTACATACATAGACTCACGCCTGTTTCCCCGAAGGGGTAGGCAGAGGCATGTTAAACGCCCACTTTTCGCCAGTGTTTTGATCCCACGTAATAGGTGGCGAGCCTATTGCCGCTTATTGGGACATTTTGTTTGCCAGAGCCTCGTCCGTTGATCGACAGGTGCACCACTTGCAGGTGAGGTTGGCTTGGGACCCTAAGTTCTTGGTGGGAACCCTATGCACCCTCTTGGTGGGAACCCTATGCACCTCTATTAACACATAAGTAGGTATTTAATGCCAATTCAAAGAGAGAATTGTATGACTTACATCTTCGTCTGACCTATTTGAGATAAAATTGACTATTTTCGAGAAAAATGGGAATATCCTTAATTTTGTAAAAAGAAATTGCAGAAGCCTACTTCTGCAATTTTTATCGATGGAGATTTTTGACATTTTATTTATAATGATGTAGTTACTCTGCCAATTTTCAGCTATATGCGAATTATGGCTAGGTTATGACTTGTTTTTGTCTATTTTTACTGGACTTAGTTTATTTTCCGCAAGAACATCAACCCACTTAACGTATAATTTTTACTGGCTTATAATCTTCGTAAGACGCTTATTATCACAAAATAATAATGTGCATTAAGTTAGCCTGACAAGTGAACCAACAATTAATTTGAAAAACTATTTGTTTTCCAATTTTTATAGAAATGGTATACTACGACCGTACCATTATATTCAGGTATGAAAAAACTAAAGTGGAAAAAACGAGAAAGATTAGGTACTCTTTTTACTCGTGCAACATCAACTAGGTAAAAAAAGTATACAAATCAACAGTTCCAATTTAGGCAGCGATAGCCGAGTGGATATACCAACAGACTACTATGCAGAGGGTATCGGGTTCGAATCCACGGCGCGCACCAATGATTTTTCGAAGATAAGTGCGTATTAAATTTTTAATTATCGCTTGCCCCGTGCCTCGGAGAGCACGTTAAACTGGTCCTGTCCGTCATGAAGATCTTTGACAGTCGTTAAGAAGGAGACAGTATCCTCAAATAAACTGATACTAGTCTAAACCATGGAATATAGCTATTCCTTTGGGTTGCGGAGGTCAGACGACAGTCGCTCTGTAGAAAAGCTGATTATTCTGTCAAATCTGGTTAGGCTAGTAAGCGGACCCCGGGCTCCAAGGTGAGAAGTCTTGGATGCAACTGGGATAACACTAGGACGATGATGAACTCGACAGATCCAATTTCAAAAACCAGGCCAAAGAAATAATACAAAAATACCCAAAACCTACGCAAACGGATTCCTACCCATCTAATGTTTTTTTGATAAGTCATAGCACAGAAAAATTATATTCTTATCCCCTCGAAGCATTTTGGCCTCCATCGAGGCATCTCAGGACACCCGTAGAAGTATTTTGGACACTTTCGAGGCTAGGCTTTGCAGCTAAGTACGGGCGCGTAATATTTTCGTTGAAAGAATGCTGATATTTCTATTTATTAAGTTAATATTGTATATCAAAAGATGCGTAATTAAATATGCTTTCGAATGATATTAATTAACACCAAATAATATACTTGAAGCCCACGCAAGAGCGGTATAAAGCGCGCCCGGTATAATATTTTCCCGCCATTTTCGAGCGCGCTATTATATTTCTTACATATTCATATTTCTCGTCGTTTTTTATTATGGGGGTATATAAGTATTGTACACGGTTAGAAAGGTAATTTAATTTACTTTCAGAGATTATAAATATAATGGAAAGAAACATTTTAATTTTAAACATAAAAAGATATAAAATATAAATGATTGTTAATTGCCGCCAATTTTCGTATTTTATTTTTTAAACATATTTTTTTGTAATATATCAGATTCAAACCTAGATAAGTTTCTTTTCAACCAGATTTCCAATTAAAAAAACCATATCTGATAAGATTCCGATAAGAATTATTCTTATTGGACTTTGCACAATTTTTACTTTTTCCCGCAAAAAAATAACCGCCATACTCGCCAAATTTTTCGAAAGCCTTAGAATTATCTATCTATCTATCCATAACGTCACGCCTGTCTCCCATTGGGGTAGGCAGAGACTATGGAACGCCACATGCTTCGGTTCAAACATACCTCTTTCGCTTCATCGACATTCATTAACCTCGTCATGCATGCGCGTCGGTTATAGGTACTTTTTATTTTGCCCTTTATCAGTAGATCACCTATTTGGTCGGCGTACGTCCGCCTAGGGCGTCCCCTACCGACATTTCCATTTATTCTCGCACGATACACTCCTTTCGTATTTCTTCTTTCATCCATCTGCTCCAGATGTCCAAACCAACGTAACATTCCTTTTTCAATCTTTGTCACTACATCTTCTTTTAGACCACACTTTTCCCGTATCACACTGTTACGCACTTTATCTTTCAAACTTATTCCGCACATACTCCTTAAAGCTCTCATCTCCACAGCATTGATTCTACTTTCATGCTTCGTCTGCCATACCCATGATTTGCTACCATACATCAGTGTTGGCGCCAAAACTCCCTGCAGTACAGCAAGACGAGCCTTACTTGGTATAATTTCGCTACTGATGATGAACCGTAAGGCGCCATTCACACTATTTCCTGCTTTCACTCTCCTTTCAACATCTCCCTCACATTTCCCATCTCTCGTAAACAAAGACCCTAAATACACAAACTCATTCACTCGTTCCACTTTTTCATCTCCTATCATTATGTTACATTCAGTTATACTGTCTTCCCTCTCTATGACCATGACCTTAGTCTTGCTTACATTCACTTTCATGCCCTTCTTCTTATACGCCTCATTCATTACTGTGACCATCTGCTGTAAATCAGACGCTGACGACGCAAAAAGAACCTGATCGTCAGCGTATAGCAGGGTCTTAAACACAGATTCACCCATTCTTAATCCACATTCAGACCCTTTCAGATCGGTCAATCAACTGTCCATGAATAGATTGAACAGCCAAGGAGACGCTACACATCCCTGTCTAACACCACGATCAATGTTAAACCAGTCCGTGTAGGCCCCGTTTATTCTGACACAGGCACTTGAATCCCTATATAAGGATTCAAGTGCCCGTATCAGGCTGCTGCTCACTCCATACACAGAAAGTGTTGACCAAAGTTCATCCCTCACCACTCGATCGTAAGCTTTTTCCAGGTCAATAAAGGCGCAGAAAACCTTCTGGTGTTTACTTAAGGTTTTCTCTGAAATGCACCTTAAGGAAAAGACTTGATCCGTACATCCCATTCCCTTTCTGAATCCCGCTTGCACATCCCAAATTTTACTATCCGTTTCAGAGATCACTCTTTCAATCAGTATATTTGCATACAATTTGCCAACAACACTCAGGAGGCTTATACCGCGATAATTTTTGCTTTCCTGCTGTGACCCTTTTCCCTTGTACAGTGGCACAATTACGGCCTTGTTCCAGTCTCCTGGTACACGACCGGACCGCCAACATTTATTGAAAAGTAGGTACAGCAGGCTTGCGGTGACGCCTTCGCCTACCTTGAGCATTTCAGCAGATATTCTGTCATATCCCGCAGCTTTACCCGCTTTCAAACTTTTCATTGCATACCGTATCTCTTCCATACTTATATTACTTGCACAATTATCTTCCTCATTCGCTACTATATTCCTAGTGTCACTTTCTCCTCGTTCAAATAAATTCTCAAAATACACCTTCCACTGATCCAAAACTTCTCCATGCTCTCTTATAATATTTCCATTTACATCCCTTATCACACCAACTTTTGAGTCACCTGTTTTGCCTCGGGCTGTTCTAACCAAGTGCCAGAATAATTTGATATTAGCCCGAAAATGCTGAGAAAACTTTCTATCAAATTTATCCTTACATTCTTCTTTCTTTCTTCTCACTGTCTCTTTTACTTTATGTTTCAACCTGACATACTTTTCTTTCACTACCCTTTCATTGTCAGTCACACAACCTTGTACCCTTTTGTTGGCTCTTATGGCCAGCAAGTCCATCCATGCTTTGCGCTTTTCCGCGACCACACCACTTACTTCCTGATCCCACCATTCATTACAAATCTTTTTAACATGCTTCCTCTTGCTTACGCCACATACTTGTATAGCTGTCTCTATTACTCTATTCTTAAACTCTTTCCAAAATTCTTCTATCTCGCAATCATCTTCCTCAAACAATTCTTTAAACCTTTCTTCCAACGCCTCTTGATACTGACTACGTACATCCTCTTCTTCAAATCGTTCAACTTTCACTCTTTCAATGGCAGCTGAGTGTATGCGAGGGCGATGGCGCCATTTAGTGGTTAGTCCCGCTATGCGGTTAACTACCAAAAAATGGTCAGTACCCACATTTAAGCCTCGATACACTCTAGTATCTTTCACTTTTCCTTTTAAACGTTTATCTACCACAACAAAATCTATCATACTCCTTTCTGTCTGCCTTTGCCATGTATACATATGAATCAACTTGTGACTAAACAAAGTGTTTGTCACCACAAGCTTTCTCTCCATACAAACCTCCAGCAAACTCTCATGAATTATAGGAGTACTATATATCACATCATAGGTTTACTTATATACTCATAATAAAACAATAATTCATAGCATAAATGTAACCTTATTTATATATTTTCATTCAATACGTAAGTACATAATTTAATTATTTTATTGTATTATTGATTTTGACATTGTTTGGTGTTAGAGATTAATGTTTTGGTGTATGACATTTGTTATTGTGTTTTCGGATTATTATTATATTTGTTTTAATTATATAGCTTTTAAATAGTGTTACAGAATAATATAAATCATTGTAGTTAGTAAGAATTTTATCAATTAATCTAAGTTTTCGCATGCCTAACAAGTGCGAGATATGCCAACTGACTGACATAAGTATTTACCACCAATTGTAAACCATGTCTCTAGCGAAAATAAATATTTCATTTCATTTCATATTTCATTTCATTTCAATAAAAAATAAATGCCGTTGTTTCGGTAATTGAATGAATATAGCCTCTTGAATTAAATTATTATACAATATTTGTTTATTTCACTTATTCACAATTAAAACATAAAAATATCAAATATAATCATATTATTTGTTTACAATGATGCTTTGAATCCATAATTACGCCCCGCGCGCAACATGCAAAGACAGCGAAATATACAAAATTTCAAATGCTAACATTTAAATAATTTTCTAAGCAAGAATTGATTTAATTTTATATTTTTGTAAATCTTATACCACCAGGTATACAAAATAATAAAAGTAAGCAATTTATAACCCATATTGTTATCATGACAAACAAAAGTGGCGAGTATGTCGTCGATAGACGACATTGTTTACAATAGGATCAAGTTCGGCGGGTCGCATAAACTATACATTCCGTCATTCAGTCACCATTCAAACTTTACTACAAAGCTTATTTAATCTTCTTTCATAAAAACATCACTTCAAATATCAAAACCCGAGTGACGAGTCGTAAGTTTAGGTTTGAGGTAGCACGGCAAGTGGCCTTGCTTCGCGGGTGGTCAGATAACGACCGCGTGATGCTTTAGCGATAAATGCCAAATTAAAGCGGTTACCTTGAGCGGTTATGACGTTAAATCGTCACAAATTTTCTCCGCAGACACATATTACGTAGCAACATTCAATATTTTACTACCAGTCTAGACTAAAGGCAATCTACGCAAGCAGCGCTGATGGATGGCCAGATCGGAACTGATCAAGGCGAATTGAGTGGAGGTAAATCGGTCTATGTCTTGCTAATGTTATTTGAGGTATTATATAGATGTATGAGATACGCTGAATATTGGGCAGCCTTTGTTTTGGTAATATGTTACTGTTTAGACAATATAGTTCTATCAATACTAATGTTATAAAGACAGAAATGGTTGTATTTTTGTTAAGATTGCACGGCACTAATACAAGGAAATAAATATTATGTAGTATCGAGATAGTGTGAACCCTATATTATGTATTATCTTTATACGTGTATTCTGTGGTTGGATTTTCTTGTTTGTTTTGTCTTTTTTTTTTCAATTTATGTTTTTCCAATCTTATAATTATCTTCACTAATATCAGCCAGTCTCGTTTTGGTTATTCATAGACCTGTCTTAATTTGCGTTATAATAACATTGTGAGTCAACAGGATAATCGACCTACTAAATCAAACAGTCATTTGCAGTCCAGTGCTGGCTACAGACGTCTATTAATTTACGGAATAATGACATTGTGATACTAAAAAAGGATTTGCTCAGTATGCCACGCTCCCAGACTGTTATAGGGTCTGGTGTCCAGATTTCCGTTTCTTATTTAATATGTACATATTCGGGGAGATGGGTCTCGTTAGCCTTGGTTCGGGGAGATGGGCCTCGTTAGCCTTGGTGTCGGGGAGATGGGCCTCGTTAGCCTTAGTTGGCAACCTGTCTAGGAGAAGGAAAGCTCCGAAATTAAACCAAACGTTCGGGGAGATGGGCCTCGTTAGCCTAGGTTGGCAACCTGACTAGGAGAAGGAAAACTCCGAAATTAAACCAACTTCTAGGGAGCATCTTCACCTGACACAAAACCCCGATCTAAGGTGTGAACCGACCCGTGCCAAGGGGTTTGTGGCCTGAGGGCAAGCTGGTCTTAAACGGAGGGTGCCTGTGTTGGTGGTCACAGGGCACAGCTGATATTCCGCCTTATCCCCGTAAAGGGCTCTGCGGGGGTGGACAGTTTAGATCCCTACGTGGGAACGCTTTGGGAACAAAATCTACTTCTTCTCCATACGGCGGCGACGCGGTTCGCAACCCGTCACGTCTCGGGATGGACGGCAAATTGGATGAAGTATGTCAGATGATGGATGATAGAAAGATTGATGTTATTTGTGTGAATGAAACAAAAAGGAATGGGTGTGACACCACCCAGCATAGCGCATATACGGCGTATTGATCTGAGGTAGATAGTACCACCAGAGCCTGCAAGGGAGTTCGTGTAATACTATCTGCGCGAATGAATGAGTGTGTAAAAGAGTTTGAATGTGTAAATGCTAGGCTACTATGGATGAGAATGAAAGTAGGACTTACTCGTGTCTTTATTATTGGGGTGTACGCCCCGGTCAATATAGTAACGCGTATGTCACAGCAAGAGCAAGACGAAAGGCAGGAGTATTGGGAGAGTTTAAGAGATATTTTGAGGAAATGTAAGGATAACGAAAAATTGATCTTATTAGGGGATTTCAATGGATGGGCGGGAGTAAAACGAGATGGATTTGAAAAGGTGTTAGGTGCATTCGGTGATGAAAGTGTGAATGAAAATGGAAAAGCACTGCTTGAGGTTTGTTTGGAGTGGAGCCTTTGTGTGCCAAATACCATGTTTGATCACAAAAGGATACGTATGTATACGCGTGAGGTGAAAAATGTTAGAAGAAGTATGATTGATTTTGTAATAGTAGATGAACGATTGAGAAAGAATGTGTTGGATACAAGGGTGTATCGAGGGATCGGCATCCACACAGACCACTTCTTGGTATTGAGCCGGATAAGTGGGCTCTTTAAGGGATGGAAAATAGAGTCTTGGAAAGAATAAAAGTTGAAAATCTACAAGAGAAAGATGTGAAAGATGAGTATAAACGAAGATTGATAGCAAGATTTGAGAGGTTCGATGACGTAAATGATATGGATGAATTTTGGCAGTCCTTAAAAGAAGAGGTAGTATGTGTAGCGTCTGAAGTATGTGGTGTGATCAAGAGAAGGAAAATACGAAAGGTTAAGAATACATGGTGAGACAAGGATGTACAATCAGCAGTGTCAGAGAAGAAGAAAGCTTGGTTAGATTGGTTGGCTGTCAGAGCAAATGAAAGAATGGGAAAAGCAACGAGCGAGGACATAGATGAAGCAAGAAAGGAGTTTGTTAGGTCAAAAAGAATAGTGAAAGAAATGTTTAAAAGGAAAAAAGTGGAAAAGAAAGATGAGTTTGATAGCAGATTATCTGACGATTTCCGGCGAAACATTAAGATTTTCTGGAAATCCGTTTGTGCAGTTCGAGGAAGAACTCAATTCTCAGAGTACACATCGATCAGACACAAGAATGGAAGGATAGTGAATGGTGAATCGTGCGTGTTAAAGAGATGGAAAGAGAATTTTGAAGGTTTATTTGAAAGAACGGTGGTAGAGCACCGATTGATGAAATGAATGGTAACGATAGCAATGATGAAAGCGTTATTGGCGTGGATGAGATTGTTAAGGCACTGGGAAGTATGAAAGTAGGTAAGGCTGCAGGATATGATAGGATTACAGTCAAAATGCTGAAGGCTGGACAAGGCATCATAGTTGGTCAGTTGCTGCGGCTATATAACTTGTGCTGGAGCAACGGCCGAGTGCCTAATGACTGGGCTACAGCAGTAGTTGTGCCTTTTTATAAAGGAAAAGGCTCGCAACAAGACTGCAAATACTATAAAGGCATTATAGGCCTTCTCAGCATTGTTGGCAAATTGTATGCAAAGGTACTGATTGAAAGAGTTATGAAAGTAACCGACAAGAAAATATGGGATGTACAAGCGGGATTCCGAAAGGGTATGGGTTGTATGGATCAGGATTTTTCCTTATGAAGCATAGCCGAAAATTTGTTGGCCAAAGATCAATAATATACAAACTGTTTGTTATTCATCCAAATTTATTTTATCACCTTCAAAGTATGCTCCTTCAGAAACTATCCACTTATGCCAACGAATAATCCAATCATCAAAACATTTTTTAAACACTGTTTCCGGAATTGAGTTCAGTTCTCGAGGCGAATTCTTCTTTATGTCTTCTACCGATAGAAAATGGCTGGCACGAAGTGGTAATTTGAGTTAAGGAAAATGAATGAAGTGGGCTGGAGCCATATCTGGTGAAATGGTGGTTGCTCGATGGTATTTGTTGAGTGTTTGGTCAAAAATTCGTTCACAATGATGGCCTTGTACGAAGGTGCATTATGGTGGTGAAAAATTCTTTTGGGACTACCCGAGCGGCAAGATGTTTCATACCCAATTGTTTAAGATGTTACCTTCAGTTCAACACGTTGATGGCCTACCAGAGGGAGGCAAATCTTCCATCACATCTCGACCACTTTTGAATGCCTTGTACCACTCATAGGCACGAGTTTTTGATAAAGTCGATTCACCGTAAGCCTTTTGTTATATTTTCATTGACTCCGAACACGAAATTCCATTGGTGATGCAAAATTTAAGAAAAACTCTTTGTTCGATGTTTTTGTCCATTATGAAATTCGCAATACATACTAGACATGATATAACTAAAAAAAGCACTGTATTTAATATAAATAACTGACGCAACACAAACTCCGCGCTAAAATGGAAAACAGTTGCGCCAACCTAGCAACAATAAAAAAAAACAAAAATTTTAATTTGAAACCATAAACAAATAATCTATTAATAACACTTTTTTGACTGAGTGTATAGCGCTCATAGCGTGACTTGACTTGCCATTCGTAATAGATCGGCAAAGTTAAACAACCCTCTAACTTTACCGATCTATTACGCACACCAAAAGTCACCATTTGGCCATCCAAACCGCGTGTGGCATTTACATCAGAGCGCTACCATACTTCGGAAGGAACGTAAAACTGTCGATCGCGGTTCATGACTCTGGACAAGAATTGTTTGACCATTTTAGAGGCCTCGGTCTAATAGCTCCGACACCAGAGTTAGCAACGAGAAAGAAAGAAAATAATATAATAATATTCTACCACATTCACATAACACCATCTAGTCGCAAACTAAGCAGAGCTTGTACTATGGATACTAGACAATGGATAAACATACATGTATACTTTTTTTTGTAAATACATACCTACATATTACACATAGAAACACCCAGACCAAGACAAACATCCATGTTCAGGCACTCAAATGTTTGATATGAGCAAGAATCGAACCCGCGACCTTCGGCGTAGCAGTCGCTTACCCTCCCGCTCCGCCAACCCGACCGGTTGGCGGAGCGGGCGGGTCAATGAATAATAAATTACTATTACATGATAGCGTGCAACAAAATAATTCTCATTACCACTCGACAGTTAGTATGTAAACATCCTTACATACCGTGCTACTTCAACTTATAAGTCAGGGTCCGCTAAAATGGCTTCCGGGACAACATCCTGCATTATCCACAGCAAGAATAGCAGACATGAAAGTTTGCGTTGCGGCGGGTTCAGACGAAGTAAGTTCCACGTTCTTCATAGAGCTTGTTATATCATTGTTGTTTTATGTGTGGAATGTATTTTATGCTTGGTGAAGTATTTTGCTTGTGACGGTGTTTATGCAGATGCAAAGAAAATTTACTCATTGGCGTGCCATAGGAGAGGCCTATATCCAGCAGTGGACTATGGCAGGCTGATGATGATGTTGAAATGAAATTGGAAGATATTATGAAGAGTTAATAGATTTAGATCTATCAACATTTATATAAATGGGTATTATTTTGTTATTTGAATGATTAGCTTTGAATGTGTAAATACTTTAAGTAATAAATGTAAGAAGAAGATGGTCAGAAGTACCCTAAACAGAAGAGCATGCACAAGAAATACATAAAGAAGTTGTTAGTTATTTTATTGTCTTAGCGATAACCCGATTCCGTAGTATCTCTTGCCTTGGAGTTCACATTTTACGAGTGTTGTGTGTGACTTTGTGTAGGTAAGTAAAACATTTATTGTCACATCATAACAACCCACAATTATAACGAAAAAGCTAGTATTCCGTTCCACCACAAACTTACCGCCGTCTTAAATGTATACATAGGTAGGCCGACTCACAGGCTCTACTTTCTATAACATCGGTCACGCCGTGGATATGTATCTTGCCTAATCAAGCTAAGCATATAGCTAAGCGTCAACCCAAAAAATATTTTACCATCAATAAAAACCTAAACCACAAGGTACTTCCATAAGAACCCGACGCTATCCATCAGTGACTATATATCTAGAACAAGGTTATGAAGTTACGGAGAGGCTTTGACACCGGATGCCCATACTAAACTAATTATACCAACTACCTAGTTTAAGATATCACGACTCAACTTTGTGTACGTCACGACACAGTTTCATGCCGCCAGATATGAGAGTATGATGTTATAAGTAGTTATTCATAAACTTATTGTTGTACCGTGTAAAAGTTTTAAAATGATTCCTTATGTTGAGTATGACTCATAAAATAAAATCATATGTATATTATAGCGATAGAATATGTTAACCGTAGTTTGATTTCAATGTGCCATATTCGCGTAATCCCAAAAAATATTATTGAAGTCGGTTTGGCGAAAAAACCGCTTGACAAATAAAATCAATCGGCAAATAAAAATAAGGCAGGTACGTGACACATTGATGTATGTGCTAAGATTCGCCCACGCCTCCACCCGCATGAATTAAATACCTTCCTCAGGAATCACACTATATTTCGGGTGAGCGCCCCTCTGCCCTCAAAATTCGCCCCTTCATACAAATTTGTATGAAGGGGTGAATTTTAAGGGGTGTATGGGCTCTCATCCATAGTTTGGTGTAAACCATACTACAAGCCGTTACGTAGGTATTTTTTTAATTTATCGCGTTTATACAGTCAGAACGAAAAGGAGACTATTGTTTTTATATACATAATATGTATCACGGATAACAATTAAGTACGAAATCACAGTGAACGTAAAAGTAATATGATAAAGTTAATCGATTCAGATAGTAAATTAAAAAGTATATTTTAACTAGGTATTATTTAGTCATAGCTACATTTGGAAATTAAAAGTTATGTTTATCATCAATAAAAACCAATACCTCCTTAAGAACTTAATCTATTGATACTCAAATATATAAATACACACATATCTAGAGCATAAATACATTAAAATCCGGCAGGCGATTGGCCTAAGAATATACACTCGACTAATATTATTTTGGTTTGCACTTATGGGTGTTCATAAAGTGTTCAGGCCGGATCGCAACATTCGAACACCCGTGTGTCCAAAAACACTCAAATGTATAAATCTGAAGCTTTTTCTACCAACTCAATTGATGACAGCTTATAAAATTTATTAATGACTTATGACAGTACTTAGTAATTTTAAAGTCGTCCTGGTTTCTGACTTCTGACCTCTTCAACACAATTCATAAACTAAATTTATTTATTAAAACAGTTTTTGTCATCATATCACCGCAGCGATTTCTCGATTCAAAATAATATTTTCAACGAGAATTCTTAGAAAACCCAAGAAAACTAACCGACTACAATTAATCTGCGATTTGCCTTAAGCAAAACAGTAACAAAATAATTATAGTTATAGAATTTAATTTTCAAGTGGTTTCAATTTATTATATTATACTAAGAATTTTAAGTAGGGCAATTTTACGTAAATGGGTTTGCTACATTCCCAACTTGTAATCATAGTAACACAAGTACTAATCTTAGTTGGCAAACTAGATGTTTTGTATTACTTAGTAGATTTACATTAATCTGCGGCCAAATTATAAGCCTCCATTTAAACTTGACAAGTTATTGGCTGTCTTAGACTGCAATTAATAAGATAATTAAAATAATGATGATGACTACATCGTTATCAATGATTCTTGTCCGAATTGCTAACATTCCTTCAAAAGCGAAAATAGACATTATATTTTTACAACTGATAATTTAAATGCTATTTTCATAATCGAAAATTTTGTTCAATTTCGTATAATTGGTATTACAGTTTATGAGTAATAAAAAGAAATATGCCAAATAAAAACGGTTATCATTAAAGTTTTTTACATTTCAGTTATTTAACACAAAAATAAACTAAACACGCTAGTAACTTAATTTAAATTGGCCAGATAACATTTTAGGAGTTCAAAATACGAGTACAAAGGATTTCAGACATTTAATAGCATTTGGTTCAAAAATGTATTCGTCGTACTTCCCGAGGGCTTAGAATGTTAAATGTAACTTTATATAAAGCATTTTCTCTAACTGACGTATTTATTTGTAAGTTTAGACTTACTGACATTGAGAAAACATAGCAGTAGATATATTTGGGTGTTGTTAATTCCTTTTAAGAGCACATGTGGAGTTTGAGATCGGGTTGTTATTCGTGGTTTGGAATGCCGTAACCATTGAAATAGAAGAATTCCTCCCTTTTTGGTAAACAATAAAATAAAGTAATTGTACAGTTCTCGGCTTTGATTAACCACTGTTTAAGACGTCTATTTTGTTGTGCAATAGCAATACTAGTCGTTTGATCACTTTTTACACATTATAACTATAAAATAAAACTTAGTAGTATAGCTATGTCGCTCTATTCTGATTAATCTGACACATTTGGGTAGTTCTAACAAATTGTTGTTTCGGGTGGGAATCAAACTTATGACGTTGGCTACCGCTTAAGCCTCTTCGCCACCCATGCAGTCATTTTCTTTGAAGAAGAAAGCTACGAGACTATGAAAGTTAATTTCAATTAATATCAAGAGTAATTGTTGCCACTGCGAAAGAAGCATTTCTACGAAGACAGACAAATTTTTACTATGCGATATAGACACGTACATTTCTTAATATTTATTTAACGTTCAATCGTGAAAGTATGAAATAAAAAAATCATACAGTTAGGAACTTCCTGAAAGGGAGACATCAGAATATACGTGGTATTTTGAGTTATTTTCTTGTTATGCTTGTTACAAAGGCTATAAAATACATTATTATCACCATCTCTTTCTATTCAACCTTCATTACCTTAGCAACGACTTTCTTATCATAATGAAGCCATAAAATGTCGTAATTTATTGATCAATCTAATTTGCAACACAGCAACTTGTTCTATGCACGTTTTCATAATAAATTCTTGGCAAGTTATGGTCTAAATTGCTTGAGATTGTTTACTCTACGTTGTGTAAGGAGTTAGACTCCAGATGCTGCAGCAATATACTGTTTTAGACTGCTTCAATTACCTTATAGGTGTTTTTCTGTGTTGGTTAACCAAGTTTCATACGCGTGTTGTATTGTTTACTTGGTAAACCAGGACTGAATATTGCTGGGTCAGACAAGGGTCTTCCATCATTCTTAATATAGCTCGCTTAATGTTATGATAGAAAGATATTTCCCTAACACTTGATAAGCTCCATCTGCATGTCAGCTATCGCATCAAAGCCTATTTTTAATTCTGATGAAACTTTCTAGTATGTAGCTTATAATAATACACAGTTTGTCTAATATGAACTTAAAAAGTTTCATCCACATTCATTCAGCGGTTATTGAGTGGCAAAGTAACAAGCATCTATAAATCCCTCGAATTTATAGTACAAGTATTTGGATAACTAAAACCTGCTTCTACATTAACCCTCCGTGTACAGTCAACAGCAAAAGTAGATGATCAAAATCAGAAATCAAATATTAATGAACGGAGTTCGCGTCAGAACTATGTGGCGTCAAAGTAAATCAAAAGTATGTGATTGTAAATTATACCAATCATTTGCTACTAGTACAGCTGCCATATATTCGTGATCAGTAAAATTCATCAATATTGTATTCGAAATGCAAATTTATATTATTGTACGTGACATCCGAATTACAGATTGACATTAAAGAGTTTCGATACTTGGATTTTTGCACTATTCCAACAGAACTCTTCAGAGAGGTTGGACTAATAAGGTTATATTTCTTTGGAACTCTTGCTAACAGTGTGACAAAAGCGCGAAGTAAATATAAATAATGCACTTAAGATAAAATTATCAATCTACCTTCCGGTTTTTATACATACCTATAGAAAAACTATTTGTCACAGACACAGAAAAAGTACAACATAAAAAAGAAACAAAACGTAAGGCATAGCATTAACACAGTGTAATAATATCTTTATACTGTGGCATTAGTCTGTGACAGATAGATACACTGTGTACTGTGACAGTTATAATTTTGTATCGCATCAGCTACTTTTGAACATTGACATAAATGCACAAACATGCAAAGATAGTAATATTTATTGAATTATGGTTTTGTATCACATCAGTTACTTTTGAACATTGACATAAATGCACAAACATGCAAAGATAGTAATATTTATTGAATTATGGTTTTGTATCACATCAGTTACTTTTGAACATTTGACAGAAGTTACAAAAAAGAAAATACATGAGAGATAAAATTTGGTAAAATTATATTGAATATACAAAGACTGCCTCTGTGGACCAGTGACTGCCTCCGTGGTCCGGTGGATAGCGTATGCGTCTGCTGATCGGAAGTCTCGGGTTAGATTCCCGGGTCGGGCAAAAGTGTTACTGGGTTTTTTCCAAACTCTCAGTAGCAGCACGGAGTCTGGTGATGTGCCCGGTAGCAATTCATCTGCTTTTCCGTAAAACATAACAAATTAAATTACTGGGGTACTTCAAAAATAAGTATGAATAAATTATTTGCCTTATGATTACGTGGCCTCAGTTTCATCATTTATATTTGATTTTAACTGTTCACTAGTTTTGAAATTTTTCTTCACTTCTTAGTTCTGATGCGAATTGAGTTTATAACTTTTGGAGTCAAAACTGATCACGAATTTATGGCAGCTGTACTAGTAGTTAATTATTGGTATAATTTACAATCACATACTTTTGAATCACTTCGACGCCACACAGTTCTGACGCGAACTCCGTTCATTAGTATTGAATTTCTGATTTTGATCATCTACTTTTGCTGTTGACTGTACAAGGTGGGGTATGACATACCCAACGACTGTATGTTTCATAATAATTCTTAAATGCTTAAGACGCGCTGGTTCGTTTTCTCAGTAGCTGCAAATGCAACGTTGCCGCATCGATCTATGCATTTAATTTAGTCCAGCGCAGGCGATAAAACGTGTGATACGTGCGTAAAGTGCGCTCGGATAATTCACACCCCACCTCGTATGGCGCGAGGTTTAAAAGGTATGTCATGAATAAAGTATTGGTTGGTAATGATTCTGACCATGTAAGCAATCAAAGCGATACAAATAGTGAATAATAAAATCAATTCAACTTTCAATGCGCTCAAAAACAATACAAAAACGCAAGGTTCATCGGTATAAAATGTAGATATAGCAATATTTTTTGACAGGCTTGCCAAAATTTTCACGACTATGATCTCAACAGATTTTTTATGTTTTTCATATTAAAGTTTGCACTAGATATAGTGTAGTCTTATTAATTGAGAAAACTGTGATTGTAACATGTCATTATGCTATCTAAATTTGGCACTCCAAAAATGACATTATTAGTTTGTAAGTGAAAGAAAAATTTCAAATTTAGTATTTTCTCATTAAAAGTTAATTTAAATGTCTAAATAGTTTTTTAGTTTTTAAAAAATAATTTTTAGGTATTACATAAATTTTTCATAAATAACTATTATAAAATATTCATTTCGCGATTTTATGTCATTTTATAATTGGTGGTACGTCGAACCCCACCAAGTACGGCACGTTAGGTTTAGTTAACTGGTATACGGAAGGTTAAATGTGAGAGATTATCTAACTTACTAGTAAATGATATATACACAATCCTAAACAATGCTATCTGCAGGCTAGCGCAATGTTACTTCCTAAGCTGTTAATTTAATCTAAATTAATATATAAAATCGTAAAGGTGAGGTTTCATTAAACCTGAATAATGTAAGTTAAAGGCGAACAAACTTTGTAGTAGACTTTTACGTCAAAAAATTCTTAGCACAATTGAAATTGTGAAAAAATACGCTGTTTGGTTTATAGTATATCTAGCTGCCCCCATATCTGCCACGTAAAATTCAATACTCAGTTTTGATGTCGCCGATTTGAACCCGACACGAACCCGACCTCGACATCAAAACTGAAACTTGAAAGAATATAAAAACAAATATTTAAGGTGCACGTCTGTATTCGAGCTCAAGTGAATAATAATTGAGTTTTGCTCTCTATATAGAAGGAAATGCTTGCAACTATGAAAATAATTTCATCTCAATTTCAATCTACCACGAATGTAAGCTGCTAAATACATAATTTTCTTAAACATATACAGTTATAAAAATTATGTATTTACTTCTTAAATGTATACATAGGTAGGCCGACTCACAGGCTCTACTTTCTATAACATCGGTCACGCCGTGGATATGTATCTTGCCTAATCAAGCTAAGCATATAGCTAAGCGTCAACCCAAAAAATATTTTACCATCAATAAAAACCTAAACCACAAGGTACTTCCATAAGAACCCGACGCTATCCATCAGTGACTATATATCTAGAACAAGGTTATGAAGTTACGGAGAGGCTTTGACACCGGATGCCCATACTAAACTAATTATACCAACTACCTAGTTTAAGATATCACGACTCAACTTTGTGTACGTCACGACACAGTTTCATGCCGCCAGATATGAGAGTATGATGTTATAAGTAGTTATTCATAAACTTATTGTTGTACCGTGTAAAAGTTTTAAAATGATTCCTTATGTTGAGTATGACTCATAAAATAAAATCATATGTATATTATAGCGATAGAATATGTTAACCGTAGTTTGATTTCAATGTGCCATATTTGCGTAATCCCAAAAAATATTATTGAAGTCGGTTTGGCGAAAAAACCGCTTGACAAATAAAATCAATCGGCAAATAAAAATAAGGCAGGTACGTGACACATTGATGTATGTGCTAAGATTCGCCCACGCCTCCACCCGCATGAATTAAATACCTTCCTCAGGAATCACACTATATTTCGGGTGAGCGCCCCTCTGCCCTCAAAATTCGCCCCTTCATACAAATTTGTATGAAGGGGTGAATTTTAAGGGGTGTATGGGCTCTCATCCATAGTTTGGTGTAAACCATACTACAAGCCGTTACGTAGGTATTTTTTTAATTTATCGCGTTTATACAGTCAGAACGAAAAGGAGACTATTGTTTTTATATACATAATATGTATCACGGATAACAATTAAGTACGAAATCACAGTGAACGTAAAAGTAATATGATAAAGTTAATCGATTCAGATAGTAAATTAAAAAGTATATTTTAACTAGGTATTATTTAGTCATAGCTACATTTGGAAATTAAAAGTTATGTTTATCATCAATAAAAACCAATACCTCCTTAAGAACTTAATCTATTGATACTCAAATATATAAATACACACATATCTAGAGCATAAATACATTAAAATCCGGCAGGCGATTGGCCTAAGAATATACACTCGACTAATATTATTTTAGTTTGCACTTATGGGTGTTCATAAAGTGTTCAGGCCGGATCGCAACATTCGAACACCCGTGTGTCCAAAAACACTCAAATGTATAAATCTGAAGCTTTTTCTACCAACTCAATTGATGACAGCTTATAAAATTTATTAATGACTTATGACAGTACTTAGTAATTTTAAAGTCGTCCTGGTTTCTGACTTCTGACCTCTTCAACACAATTCATAAACTAAATTTATTTATTAAAACAGTTTTTGTCATCATATCACCGCAGCGATTTCTCGATTCAAAATAATATTTTCAACGAGAATTCTTAGAAAACCCAAGAAAACTAACCGACTACAATTAATCTGCGATTTGCCTTAAGCAAAACAGTAACATAATAATTATAGTTATAGAATTTAATTTTCAAGTGGTTTCAATTTATTATATTATACTAAGAATTTTAAGTAGGGCAATTTTACGTAAATGGGTTTGCTACATTCCCAACTTGTAATCATAGTAACACAAGTACTAATCTTAGTTGGCAAACTAGATGTTTTGTATTACTTAGTAGATTTACATTAATCTGCGGCCAAATTATAAGCCTCCATTTAAACTTGACAAGTTATTGGCTGTCTTAGACTGCAATTAATAAGATAATTAAAATAATGATGATGACTACATCGTTATCAATGATTCTTGTCCGAATTGCTAACATTCCTTCAAAAGCGAAAATAGACATTATATTTTTACAACTGATAATTTAAATGCTATTTTCATAATCGAAAATTTTGTTCAATTTCGTATAATTGGTATTACAGTTTATGAGTAATAAAAAGAAATATGCCAAATAAAAACGGTTATCATTAAAGTTTTTTACATTTCAGTTATTTAACACAAAAATAAACTAAACACGCTAGTAACTTAATTTAAATTGGCCAGATAACATTTTAGGAGTTCAAAATACGAGTACAAAGGATTTCAGACATTTAATAGCATTTGGTTCAAAAATGTATTCGTCGTACTTCCCGAGGGCTTAGAATGTTAAATGTAACTTTATATAAAGCATTTTCTCTAACTGACGTATTTATTTGTAAGTTTAGACTTACTGACATTGAGAAAACATAGCAGTAGATATATTTGGGTGTTGTTAATTCCTTTTAAGAGCACATGTGGAGTTTGAGATCGGGTTGTTATTCGTGGTTTGGAATGCCGTAACCATTGAAATAGAAGAATTCCTCCCTTTTTGGTAAACAATAAAATAAAGTAATTGTACAGTTCTCGGCTTTGATTAACCACTGTTTAAGACGTCTATTTTGTTGTGCAATAGCAATACTAGTCGTTTGATCACTTTTTACACATTATAACTATAAAATAAAACTTAGTAGTATAACTATGTCGCTCTATTCTGATTAATCTGACACATTTGGGTAGTTCTAACAAATTGTTGTTTCGGGTGGGAATCAAACTTATGACGTTGGCTACCGCTTAAGCCTCTTCGCCACCCATGCAGTCATTTTCTTTGAAGAAGAAAGCTACGAGACTATGAAAGTTAATTTCAATTAATATCAAGAGTAATTGTTGCCACTGCGAAAGAAGCATTTCTACGAAGACAGACAAATTTTTACTATGCGATATAGACACGTACATTTCTTAATATTTATTTAACGTTCAATCGTGAAAGTATGAAATAAAAAAATCATACAGTTAGGAACTTCCTGAAAGGGAGACATCAGAATATACGTGGTATTTTGAGTTATTTTCTTGTTATGCTTGTTACAAAGGCTATAAAATACATTATTATCACCATCTCTTTCTATTCAACCTTCATTACCTTAGCAACGACTTTCTTATCATAATGAAGCCATAAAATGTCGTAATTTATTGATCAATCTAATTTGCAACACAGCAACTTGTTCTATGCACGTTTTCATAATAAATTCTTGGCAAGTTATGGTCTAAATTGCTTGAGATTGTTTACTCTACGTTGTGTAAGGAGTTAGACTCCAGATGCTGCAGCAATATACTGTTTTAGACTGCTTCAATTACCTTATAGGTGTTTTTCTGTGTTGGTTAACCAAGTTTCATACGCGTGTTGTATTGTTTACTTGGTAAACCAGGACTGAATATTGCTGGGTCAGACAAGGGTCTTCCATCATTCTTAATATAGCTCGCTTAATGTTATGATAGAAAGATATTTCCCTAACACTTGATAAGCTCCATCTGCATGTCAGCTATCGCATCAAAGCCTATTTTTAATTCTGATGAAACTTTCTAGTATGTAGCTTATAATAATACACAGTTTGTCTAATATGAACTTAAAAAGTTTCATCCACATTCATTCAGCGGTTATTGAGTGGCAAAGTAACAAGCATCTATAAATCCCTCGAATTTATAGTACAAGTATTTGGATAACTAAAACCTGCTTCTACATTAACCCTCCGTGTACAGTCAACAGCAAAAGTAGATGATCAAAATCAGAAATCAAATATTAATGAACGGAGTTCGCGTCAGAACTATGTGGCGTCAAAGTAAATCAAAAGTATGTGATTGTAAATTATACCAATCATTTGCTACTAGTACAGCTGCCATATATTCGTGATCAGTAAAATTCATCAATATTGTATTCGAAATGCAAATTTATATTATTGTACGTGACATCCGAATTACAGATTGACATTAAAGAGTTTCGATACTTGGATTTTTGCACTATTCCAACAGAACTCTTCAGAGAGGTTGGACTAATAAGGTTATATTTCTTTGGAACTCTTGCTAACAGTGTGACAAAAGCGCGAAGTAAATATAAATAATGCACTTAAGATAAAATTATCAATCTACCTTCCGGTTTTTATACATACCTATAGAAAAACTATTTGTCACAGACACAGAAAAAAGTACAACATAAAAAAGAAACAAAACGTAAGGCATAGCATTAACACAGTGTAATAATATCTTTATACTGTGGCATTAGTCTGTGACAGATAGATACACTGTGTACTGTGACAGTTAATAATTTTGTATCGCATCAGCTACTTTTGAACATTGACATAAATGCACAAACATGCAAAGATAGTAATATTTATTGAATTATGGTTTTGTATCACATCAGTTACTTTTGAACATTGACATAAATGCACAAACATGCAAAGATAGTAATATTTATTGAATTATGGTTTTGTATCACATCAGTTACTTTTGAACATTTGACAGAAGTTACAAAAAAAGAAAATACATGAGAGATAAAATTTGGTAAAATTATATTGAATATACAAAGACTGCCTCTGTGGACCAGTGACTGCCTCCGTGGTCCGGTGGATAGCGTATGCGTCTGCTGATCGGAAGTCTCGGGTTAGATTCCCGGGTCGGGCAAAAGTGTTACTGGGTTTTTTTCCAAACTCTCAGTAGCAGCACGGAGTCTGGTGATGTGCCCGGTAGCAATTCATCTGCTTTTCCGTAAAACATAACAAATTAAATTACTGGGGTACTTCA